>CAEFZY010042141.1:0-16076 GCA_903066815.1 Brachyrhaphis roseni
GCGCCGAGTTACGTTCACACAAACTGGAAGATGCTCTTGCAGGCGGCTCCAATGTAAACCTTAGCTATAAACGCAATACCGCTGTCTTGGCTCGCACGCATTCAAACCGAACTGTCAAAAGCGCGACTATAACTCAGCCTTGAGTCCCTGACATCACCGTTGTCGAGTGGGGAAAAAAAAGGGGTCGTAAGCTAGGCGGCTCAGCTGATACAATTTACAGTCAGTCTACAGTTAACTCACACATTGTGATTAATGTCAGAGTTGCTACCTGTAACTACTTCGGCTCCTTCGCTGGGCTGGCAGTTTTGGCGGGCCTGAATTGCTGCCAACAAAAAAACTCCAGTTCATCTCCAAGGCAAAATATGCGTCCAGTTTTTGATTTTTCCTAGCTCTCTTTTTTCCATCATTTTCACTTTGCCGCTCCATGGAGCTCCACTCATGTTAACTTAGTCTGTAAAAATGCTCGAGCTAGTTTGCCATCTGTTGCCAAGAGACTGATGATGATGGTGGAAGGCTGGTGACAAGTTTTACCCAGAATACATTTGGAGACAATGTTGGCAATCCTCTTGGAATTTTGCGTGTCATAAAGTTAAATGTAAGAGTAAAAATAAAGCCAGTCACGTAGCACAACATTTTTAGATTTTACATAGTAGATTTTACACCTACTATGTCACTAAAATTTGTTGGTCTTGTAAAGTTTTTAGCAACCATGAGTCAACAATGACTGGGGCAACATACTATATAATTCACTGGGGCAACATTCTGTACAATCTTACATACACCGTACTCAACAATCATACGCTGTGTTTTCCAGCTCTCGTCAAACTTGATAAAGTCTTGGATCCCTGAAGTCATATTCTGCCTCCCATCCGCTCCCCCCCAGCTCCCCGTGAAGCCCTGCCCCTGAACACCAGGACAAAAGCAATGATGGGGCAGATATTTAAATATATATTAAATATAGTGTTGGGAACCCCAAAATCCTGGATAACAGTAACTCTGTTGGAAGGTGGTAAAAGCCTAGCAAGATTAAAGGTCGGACCAAGGTTTGAAGCACCAGCAGAGGCAAAAGACTAACCGCAACTAAAATCCACCTCCCCTGCTGTCATCTGACCCTGGGGCTTGTGGGAGCTTCCTGACAAACTGGCCTCTCTTTATTGATGACAGTGATTGATCACAACCTCCAGGGAGTTATGAGCAACAGAGTTATTCCTAATCGAAAGTTCTCACGGTGGCAAAGTGCACACAAGCACATGCACCAAAATACACAGACCGACACACACACATCCTTCCAATGATCTCTTGCAGATGCAGAGCCACCCTGAAGGGAATGGTAAACCCAACATAAAATTTTGCACATGTCAGCAGATTGAACCACAATGACAGTAATAGATTCAAAGCCATGCCTAGGCAGGCCTCCCATAGCATAAGAGCAGAATTTACCAACATCCATCTTTGTGCTGACTTCCTTAATTAGTTTTTTTCATGTTCTCTGCTTACACGTTTTCTCTCACACAATGTGCCATACTCTCACATTGTATGCTTTTTTTTTCCAGTTTTTCTCTGATATAAAAATCTTGTCTTCACCACTGCTTTCTTTTTTCTTAAATTTGCAGCTAGTCTCCTTTGCACAGAACTACCAACAACACATCTGCCTCAGTCCCATCAGCAATGTATTCCTCCCTAGCCTCCCTCCCTGCTTCACACCAAATTAATAGATTTGTGTGGGCTAAAATAATAAATTAATCCCAAAGTGTGTGCATGAAGGGGTGCAAATATTGCCCATAAAAGCCAGAAGGGATAGACATGCAGCAACCTGATAGCTTACTCAATTTAAATCACAAGAATGCAACTAACATGCTACATTTGATGAGTGTGAATGTGTGGTTAACAGTTTGTCAAACCATGTTAAACACTTAAGCTGATATTAGAATTATGGTAATTAACTACAATTACACAAAATACTTTTTTGCTTTAAAAATAATTGGGTCTCTCCATAAGCAGACACTTACAGGGTACCTTTGAGGTAGATTTATCTAGCAAGAGGCAATAAATAATCCTCTCAAGCTGCTTCTCTATTCACTAGCAACTGAATATCTGAGACTTCTTGACAGAGGATCAAACTGTGGCCCATTAAGTATACCTTTAGCCACTGGTGTCTGGTGCGTGTGTGTGGAAAACAAAGGAGAAGGAGAGAACCTGAGAGAAACAAGCCGATACAGCGACACTGAAAGAGGGAGCTCATGGTTCAGCCAACAGCCAACGGCAGACTAAATGGCTCCTTAGGGAATCACTAAAGCGGAAAAATCGATTTCAACAATGGATAGCTTAAAGATTTAAAAAAAAGAGAGCCCATAGTGTCCTCTACTGCTTCGAACTTCAGTCGTTTCACACTAACTGATTTCCCTCACTTATTAGCAGATTCGTTGGGTAAGAGGACAGTAATGAGCACAACACTGTTGGAGCTGTAGCGACTGCCTCCGCAGGCGATGCTGTGCACTGCTTGGACCATAATGATGTAGGCAGGGTTGGACGATTCCTTGAACTCTTCCAGAGGGGGGAAAAAAAAAATAATCACACAGAAGTGCAGATATGTTTACTTGTTTGTACTGTGCTCTGTTGCCAAAAAGGATCCACTGGAGTCGCATCAACATTTTGACTTTCTGGCTAGACGAGGAGCTGTGTCCTCTTTCCAATGACACCATCTGGTTTCTTGATGGAATGCATTAAAAATTCGGCGTTTGTGTTAAACTATCATATCATCAGGGAAACCCACGTCCTTCTGGGCTGAAATGTCAGTGTGCTTTAAAGTACTTTGATTTGTCTCATCCATCTCTTACAAAATGTACAACTTCTTTCACTATCTCACAGAAATGTTTTCAATTTTAGAACCATCAAAACATTACAAAAAGTTAGAGCTGTTATGTGTTTTCTGTAGATAATGCAGATGCATTAAAAGTCAGTTTGGACAGGATCCAGTCTACAGGATCAGCTGAGGGAAACAGCTCAAGGATATTGCGGTACAGACTTTGGTGCAAACATTTGAATACATTTTCAAACAAATAACTAGATCAGAGGACAGTAATGACAATAATTTTATTTAAACATGGTAATGTGAGCCTTTCTCGTCAGAGCTTTCTCTATTTCAAGACTTCCAATGACTATTAAATGAATTTGTTGTATTTTAAATTAACATTGCATTTTGTGTTTAAGTGGTTGAAAGCTTAATGACACTGTTCCTTTTAGTGTTTCACTTTCAGGAGGTGATCTATTTGGCAATAGGTTAAGTAGACATAATTTGAATGCTAACTTGCTATTTCTATGAACATTCTAATGTGTTTGTGCGTTCCGTAATTTAGCCAGATGAAAGAATATACATATACATGCATTTTTAACAAGGGGGCAGTTTTCTGTTGCTTAAGATCGCTTTCACACATGACAAGATTCTTCAATGAGCTAACGTCTTGCTCTTTCTTTCATGCAGATTAATTCACTCAAGTTCACTGAAGTGTTAGGCCACAGTTAGCATGTTTTCCTCTGTTTTAGTTGGAGTCATTGATTATCGAGCATATTTCAGAGCAGCTCCAGTTAGTTGTAAGCAGACAAAAAAAATTACAGAAAGTCTTTTTCTACTTCACAACTGGCTGAATGTGACTAAATACAGTCCAATTAGTAATTTCTGTCTTGATCTTATATCACAAAGATGTTTTGTTTAGCCAATACAGGTCATAGCAAAAGAACCCTGAATTAATGTCATTGACAGTTAGATTGTACAAGAGCAAATCACATTCTATGTAACACTGACATTAACACTAGAACCCATCAGGAGAGTGCATCTTTAAGCAGCTTTGGACGCTGCCCATGCGTGAAGTCTACCCCAGCCAATTATGAAATTATTTCTGCTTGGTCAAGCAATTTGGATTTTAATCTCACGGGTGTTATCTCTAAATCCCCTTTATGAAGTATGGAGCAAGTCAGCCAGAGCAATGCAAATATGTTTTCTCCATAGTAAAAAGGTCAGGAAGAGGCACGCCAGACTCAGAAGAGGAAGAAAATCTTAAGATAACTAGACCATAATAAAATAACTAAGTAAATACTCAAATGACAAAAAGCGTCACAATGTCATCAATCAGCTTTATGTCATGGGCCCTCTGTCTTCTTCTCTCCCCCACAGGTCTCATCAGGGAGTGCCTTGGAGATTGGCTGAGACGCCTTCGCTTAAGATGAAAGAACAATTAGTGTCAGAGAGCACCACTTTGCATTCTGTGCCACTCCACAAGGGCCCTTATCACTCAAATCAATTTTAACGCCTGGAGATGAGCAAGGAAATTCTGGCGCCATAAAGCATTGTATGAGAAAACAAAAGGAGCAAACAAGCCTGTAAAACAGACAGAGGGTCTTGGTTTGGAAGTACTGTACCTATTTTTGCCTTTTTATCATCATGAATACAGATTAGAGTGATGACTGATTTAGTATTCCAGGTGCTTCTCCACCCATTCCTATAATGCATTTTCAAAACCAAACTGATTGCTGGTTTCTACTTTATTTCACTATTGTTTGATTTAAAATTTGTGTTCACATGGTGAAACGTGAGAAAAGTTGCCCTTGAAGGGTACTTGCTACACATGCAGCCGGAATATCACCTAAACTGCCTTCATACTGTATAACATAGGTAAATTCTAGACGAGCTGGTCAATACTTTTCGAAGGACAGAACAGAAGTAACTCCACTAACTCGAATGGGGCCATTAACTATTGATGATGGGGATCGATTGAACTGGGTAACAGGAAAGTTCCTAAAGCGCAGTCTCTAAAGCAATTAGAGGATAAGGATTTCAATGACTACCATGGGTTAAAATGATCATTAGTGCTATTATGCCAGAAACAAAATTATATTCCCCTTGACTTCCTGGTTTTATCAGAACAGTAGTTGGCAGATGAGATCACTTGGGATACAATCCTCTCTTTAATCAGTTCAATTCCAATAGAGGGAAAACTAGGAATCATATAAAAGATATTTTAACTACTTTGAGTATGGCTATTAATAATTCTACTTGTACAGTTGATGTGAACTGGAAAATGTTGCCAAACTAAGAGGAAGGAGAAAAGCAAGAACACAACTTAAGTAGATGAGTATCCTTGGTACTGCTTTTGCCATTTTCTGTGACATTGTCATACCTGCCATCAGCTGAAATCCTAAAGGTTTAAAATGCAAATATTGCTGGGAGGGGGGCTTTCTTGCAGTCACTATAATGATGATTACCAGTACTAAGGGAGTGCATCTAAACTGATGGTGTTTTAAAAGAGCATCAGACAGGAAAATCAGTTAGTTACTATTTATTCATGGTATTATTCGTATTTTTTGTTTGGTGTTCTACAGTAAATAAAATTGCCATATGGGACTTCAGTTTGTCGATTTGCTTGTCTTGTTTTTCTTGCTCATCTTGCACTGCAACTTAGTAAATCAAATTCCCTTTGCTCTGCAGTCCTTGTCACTGCTACCTCACTGCTGACCTCGTGTGTATCAGGGGAAGCCACGTGTTTACTCTAGTGGAGAAGATTCAGCATGTGCTGAGACCTGCAGTGTCCTAACCAGATCCCACTGCTCCTTGGAGGTGAGTTTACATTTCCTTTTCTACAGCAAGGTCATGGTCCCTCTGCAGCCTTTTTCATGATTCTTTTGTTTATGAAAACAAAAGCAGCAGAACTACAACAAGGCCCTAAAGTGAAGCTTTAGCAGCAAGAATGTTGCCTATGCTGTAACATTACCATCCTTCATTTCTCAATCTAGTTCAGTCAATTTACAGTTGATTGCAATAGCCAGCCTCATCTGAGGTTCTAGCTATTTTTTTAAATAACTATAAAGATTTGGGTACATTATTCATATCAGTAAAAATAACATAGCTTATATGAAGAGTTCATCTTTTTACTCAATCCAAATTGGGTTCTAAACACTTGAAATGACATTATTTTTTTATCATTTTCAGCTAAGAGCTGTAAAGACTGCTGTAAGGTAAAGGATGACTCCAATAATTTGGGAGAATGATTAAATGCCATAGATAAATGCCTGCTAGCCTGTGAGAATGCTGCTGATGCTGACCACCCTCAGAGCAATAACGTGGCAAGATGTTTGAGTACATGAGCATAAACTAAATTACCAGTAACAGGAATCTTAAATCACTCCTGCCAGTAAACATCCCTTTAGGGACACTGTTTGCTTGGCTGACAAGCTATGGGATAATCCTTCTTTATTATGTATGAGGCTATAAAACTTTGCCTTTTTATTTTTTTTTTCTCAGTGGAATTATGCACCCTGTATGTGAGTGTATTGTATTGATTCATGTAGGAGCCTTTAGGCTGTTCCTTTTGATGTAAGCATCTTTGCAGGGGGCCATCCGATTTTGTCTCACACAGAGATTATGCAGTGCTGACACTGACGACACCACGTCTTGAATTTCTTTTGCGGTGTTGATAGTTGATAGCTGGAGTGGCATATTCCTCCTGCTGATTCACCCATATAACAAAACAAAAGCAGCCATGCTTCTATAGATTGAGGCACAAGTAATATACAGTGACTGAGTCATTGAGCACCAAGTTAAAGAACAGACTCTTTCACAGCTCAGTGCTTGTGATGGTTCATGGTATATTGTGCTCTGAATAACCATGAATTATCAGTCAATGTGTCGTTTTTCATGGTTCTCTTACTTCTTTTATTAACAGTTTTTAGTACTTCCTCTTTATAATCTCCTTTTTCATACATAAACAGTGCAAAAACATATGCTTGATTTAGTTTACTTCTAAAGTGTTATATTTAGACTAAAGTCCATCTTTAGTTTCCTCCTTCACAAAGCGACATCACTTTTCAATGGAATTTAAATCAAACATTTGTACACAATTTATAACTGCACCGTACATATAGTGCATTACTAACTAAGCATAATCAAACACTGAAAACAAACTTGCACCTTGGGCATGGCGATGGTGCAAGGGTAAACGTAGACACACAAATGCCTAAGTCCTCAACATGGCTGTCACAAGTTTGATTGCTGGTCCGTTGACCTTTGCTGCATGTCTTCCCTTCTCTGTCAAACCAGACCACTGTGAAATAAAGAAAACTAGAGCCATAAAAAACACATAAAAAAACCCCTGCACCTTACCACATGGAAACAATGTTAAAAGTTACTTTCCTGAAACAAGAAAGAGCAAATTGTGCACTGCCATTCTAGAATACAAAGGACTCAATTTCTTCAAGAAAAATGACTTTTTGTGCATATAAGCAATTTGTGAAAACAAAGTTAAACAGAATGAATATATATATTTGACTGTACAATAAATCTGTAGATTATGTTAGCATCAGCATAAATAGTTTTGCCATTGACTGCTTTGGTAAGTAATGCATTCAAACAAAGAAGATTTACTTACAAAAAAATTAAATTAATTGTTTTACTGTGAATATGAGTGTTTGAAAGACATCCAAAACAGCCATATTCTGATTGGCTGGTGTAAGGGGTAGCTGGAGCTGTACTTTTGTCTTCCAGCAAGCTGTTGATGGGTTTGAATCATAGCCAAGGGCCTTTCTGCACCAACCTAACATTCTAATTGTGAATATCCAGGTTTTCTCTTGAAGCTCACGTTTCCTCCCAAAGTCCAAAAATATCAGGTGAGAGTTTAAGTGTGATGGTTTAGCGTTCTAAACCATGCAACCTGGGCTTCCAACCTGTCCGATTTGTACCCTGCCTAACAGCTATTGACACCCAGAAATAGAAAAAGCCCTGCTGCAAGGACTGACATATTCACAAGTTTCCTTCTTTTCACTTTGAGGGTCTTCATGGCCTGACTTACTTTGTTTTCTCTTTATGCTTTTCAGTTTCTCTTGGCAACCATAAAATGATAAAAGGTCAGTGAATCATTTCTATCAGTTTGTCCTAAAAGACAAACTGGTGTAATGATAAAAAATTTGTCTCGCATTTCATATTAAACTGATTATCACACTGTAGTGAATGTGGGGTAAAAATCCTCATATAAATTGCTAAGTAGATTTTAACGTTTAATGTTCTGGCCTGCAGAACAAGTCAAATTCTGCATCAAACACCGCTGTCAGCTCCTATCTTTATTAAATTTCCAAACAACAAACAGTTTAAGGCCTCTTAAATTGTATGATGCTAAGTTTTTTGTTGTTGCTGCTGTGAGTCAGTGTATGTTATCTCTAGCTATAACACAGGCATTCTTTGTGTCTCTAATGCCCCTTTAGTATGCTCTCTCTTTTCTGGCCAGTTCTCAATACACACACACACATTTTGGCCCCTCCTTGAATGAATCTCTGCTATTCCTTCCTAGATTTTCACAGGGAGGACATTCCATTCCTTGCATATTAATCACCTTATTCATCTGTCCATGCAGTGTGCCCAGTTAAGCCAACAATGAGAGTCCCTTTCTGCCTGGTTCCTCCACCTCCTCCTCCCCCAGAAGAGAAAGACTACTGCTAGGGTCAGGCACTCTGCAGACCACTAATTATGAAGCAGCATGGCTATAAACTGACAGCAAAGGCTAAACTCTGCAACGCTTTATTGTAATGCTGTGTGGTGTCAGACTGATTATTCTTTCTGATTGGCAGTCATTTTAACTGCTGCAGCTGTTGCCTAAAACTACACAAGAGACTCATTTCAATATGGAAAATAATTTGGTTAAGATGCAGACCATCACTCATGATTAACGCAACAGAGGGAACTCGGCAGGGCAGGTCGAAGTTTAGCCTTGATTGTTCTCAGAAACAGAAGAAGTTGTTGTGTTGGGCAGGAGAAGGAGGCAATGATACAGCTGTAATAAAAGTGATTAAAACATGGACCCAAATGGACCCTCAGTGAAATGGCCTTTTACTTCACAACAGGAACAAGGGACTTTAATGGCCTGGGTGGAGGCCAACTAGGGGCTAAGATGGTCATCCATTGGGACAGAATAGCACCACTTAGCCTCTATCAGTAAAGACCTGGACACCTCTCATTTCTCTCGTCCATCACAGCAGACCGAGTTCACTATCCCTCACACTGTCCCATTTTTTGTCCCTTTGTCTCCCACATCCACATTGTTGTGGAAGAGCCATTCAAAGAGCAGGTTATTCAGAAAAAAGAGGAAAAATTATGAAAAAGTAAAAGAAAAAGGTTAAGAAAGCAGAGAGTAAAAATGACAAGGAGAAAGCAAAAAAGCAAAAATACTTCAAAAAGGGAGCAGGGAGATGATTTCTACAAGTCATACCTCTTTTTTAGCCACTGACAGAAGGACCAAGCCCCACTTTGCGCCTGTGGGTACGTCTGGGCCAAATAATGAGTGCACATAGTGTATCCAATTCTTGACTCACCACAACAGTGCAACACCACTTCTGAGCCAGTGAAGCATTCCTGTAAAATCTCCACTTAGAAAAACACAAAGAAACTTCCTTTTTTTCATGATTGAGTCTTTCAGTTTTCTTATCTACTCTAGCAGCTGGTGTATTGGAAACAAGAACTAGTGCTTCTATTTTTTTTCTGCAAAGCCTAAAACAAACACCACTTTCTGTCATTCTGTCAAATATCCAAACCAATATACACACTTTCTCTAATATTTGTCAGCTGTGTAAGGGTCTACTGGGTTGAACGTTGGGACTCACTAAGAACAAGAGACTCATACAAGTTTTGAAACTCTTGTCCTTTTAAAAGGAAAAAACTACTTTGTGCAACATTCAGCACTAATAGTTAAGCTTACCATAAAAAAACATATCTTTAGCTTATCTCTGTAGCTTGCTCAGAGGTAAATTCCTGAAATGTTTACTTTATATGTATTACATGTATCTTTCTTAAGCATAAAAATCTATTGCATGCTGATATCTGTAAATGACTATGGAAATATAAAAGTATTATGACCACTTCATCAACCTCATTCCAAAAACTAAAATCTGATTTTCCCAAAGAAAACATCAATAATTTGACACTTCATGTTGCAAGTTATTGATGTCAGTATTAATATAATTCCTCATCCTTTTGCTTTAGGGGCAATTTGGTAGTTCATGCGAGACCTAAATTTTATTTACCAATGGGACTGTTTTTATCTCGACAATATAAGCTAAACGTTTAAACCAATTAATGAGCTTACAGTTTAATTTAGTTGGAAAAATAGTCTAAAATTGTGTCTGAATGATGAAAAAGTTCATTTATACAGATTCAAAAAGACGAAATCAGTGGAAGTATATAACCCTGTCAACCAAACTATGGTATTGGATTCAGCCAATACTAAGATCAAGGCGATGACAGTGATTAAATTATAGTTAAATAGGCCAGCGTATTAACTGACCCACTGCACTAGCCAACCGCATATTCCGACAGGCCAGTTGTGGATGTACATCATCTAATGATAGAACTCTCTAATCAATAATAGCCTCATTGAGAGTCACTGAACTTGCTCTCACACATTCAGGCACACACATCCACAAGCCCAATTCTCCTCAGTGTGCTCTGTCTCTCTTTTGAACATCCTAAAGTGCGTCTTCTTTCTGACGTCTCATCTGCCTGAGGGACAGCAAGCTATCTGAAATCAGATCTGTGGGACATTAACTCAGAATCCTGTTTTGTTGGGCAAAATATAAATGTGAGACGCTAAGGTTGTAGAAGATTTTCTTTCCAAATTCATTAAAATCCTATTACCTATTACCTTTACCTTTACTCTTAATTAAGTTACAGAAAACATTCTCATACAGGCAAAGTAAGATATGAAAAATGTGAAAAATATCTTGTTAAATTTTTTGCCAACAAGCTTTTTATTGCACCTATTACATGTAATAAAACCTCATTGTTCACAAATTTGTTTAGTTTATTCAACCTTAATCCAAGCAAAACAAAATGCAAAGAAACAGGCACCATCAATATCTTATCTCAGTCTTTGATAGGACTACAGTAGGGGCAATATTTAATTGAAGAGTAGAAGTTGGCAGGGTTGGGTCAATCACATGAGGTCAATATGGTGGCAAGGGCCATGCCTGTCCTGTAATAAGCTGACATAGTTACAGTCGTAATTGGGAAGTCCACTCAAGCGACAAGGGCAGGCCGGATGGAAGCGCTGACCGTGGAAAATTAGAGAGGATGGTTGAAGATTGATCACCAAAAAAACCTTTCCACAGGGCTCCTCTGCTCATATTAACCGGCAAGGATTATGGACGGCAGACAGACTAATCTGAGAAAAGGGAGTATAATTGCATAGGCCATATCTCCCAGAGTGTTATCCTTTTTAAGCCTATTCATCCTTTTGTGAGAGATGATGAAGTGAACAAAGAACAAAGAAAAGTTCATCTTGCATAACTGCTAATTCATCCCCTGGGCCAATGTTGTCTCTGATACTTTTAAGGGGGCCTACAGTTGTCTGTGCACAATGGTATAGCTAGAGAAGAGATCCATTGATTAAAGAAAAGGGACTATGATGACAGCAATAACTGACATAAAGTTAGCCCCTCTCCTCTACTTCACACCCCTCACACACGCTAAAGACCGCACCAGTATGGTAGTATTGACAGCTGAAGCTGTTTACTGTTTTTCCTAATTGGTATAGCGATTTCCATATAAACAAGCAGCAAATTGTTACAAATGATGTGTTAAGTGGCAGTGCATAATGCAAGGTGGCGGCCTGCGCAAAACGAATTGAAAGCTGGAACAAGGATCTAAATGCAGATTGCTCTCTGTGGACCAGATGCTAACGGGGTGAAGGAATGGCCCAATTAGGCAAAACGGAGAGCTTGTGGCATACAGCGTTTGGGGGACTGATGAAAGATGGCACATTAGAACTTTGATATGGACAAACAGAAGAGAAGAAAGTGGGGGGACTTCAGTCCTTCTCTGGATTGTCTGGACCCTCAGCTTTGACATGCATGAAAACACATAACTGATTGTGGTACATATTCAGTGAGATGCTACTTTCAACCAATGCTAATGTGGAAGTCGGCTCATGTAAGCTGGAGATGTACCGAGGAATAGTCTACTGACTGTTAACTGCCTTTTTGCTTGACCTGCCTTGACAAGAGACCATCAGGTTGGAATCTCAAAAATCTTATCTACTTCCAAAGAGTGAATGTACCACACATAAGTATTAACATATCACACTAAAAGCACCACTCTTTGATGTGCCCGAGGAAAAAAAAAGAATTATATTTAGCTATATCCTGTTTCATCTTTTGTCAATTAAGTGTTTAAAAATGGATTTAGAAGAAGCAGAAAGACCATAAGTCAGCAAGAGAAGTTGCTGATTTATACTTCTGAGCTTTCTAACTTAAAAAAATATACTGGATTTGTAAATGACGACAGGCTATTGAACATTAAGGTAAGGGACAACATAATTGAGATGTTTATAATTATTTATGCTAATCAAACTGCCAACATAAGATGCTAAAAACAGTTATTACAATGATTACAGTGTAATTAATTTTGATTTATTTTACAACAACAAATCTGTTTCATGCATTCCTCTTTCACACACCTCTTGATGTCACCTCTGTTCCAAATATAAAAACATATCTAAGATGAAAGCCTAAGTGAAAAACTGTTTAAATTCTGTTAATAGTTAATCATATAAGAGAGGAGATGGGAAATTTTAATTTTAAATTGCTAAAGGGAAAAAATTGTCCTTGAGAATGAAGAATATGACTTACAAATAAATATCCATCATGCATGAATTTAGATACTATGTAAATGTTTTTAACTATGCTGGACTGCAGTCACATAATCATCTGAATGGAGGTTGTTCACTTCAGGAGCCTGGTCCTATTTAGATTTCCAAAATACACACAC
Source organism: Brachyrhaphis roseni (assembly GCA_903066815.1). Taxonomy (NCBI): domain Eukaryota; kingdom Metazoa; phylum Chordata; class Actinopteri; order Cyprinodontiformes; family Poeciliidae; genus Brachyrhaphis; species Brachyrhaphis roseni. Next base: position 12,800 of record CAEFZY010042141.1, read on the forward strand.
TATTGGACAGGGTATTTTTATACGCTACAGTTTCAATACGTATGGATAACTTCAAGCCAAGACTGACTTTTTATGAATTCTATTCAGCTCTTACTGTTGACAGCATACATTTTCCAGAGCTTTGGGAAAAAATAAATGCACTGGCATCTCTTGCTGACACCCTGACATGCTGCAGCAATGGTTAACAGCAAGAAGCAGAAAAATCCCCCAGCCCTGACGCTGTGCTTTTGTTTCTTCACTAATAGCTCTGTTTTTCTCTTGCCATACATCAGATTAATTTAGTGCCTGATACACAGTCCCAGGCTATTCTGATTTAAATAACTAATGAAGCGTTTCTTGCTGCCAAGCAGCAGCATCTGCTGAAAGAGACGGAGAGTCAATTTTCATAAATTCAAAACACCCACTAGGGAATTTGGGGAAGTGGGGAAAGAAAGAGCAGAAGAATCCACCTGATAAGACAAGGTGAGCGGGATGAAAAGGGTTAATCGATATCATACCGACTATGACCAGGGCCGGCCCAAGCCTCCATGGGGCCCTTAGCGAAATTTGGTCTTGGGGCCCTCCATTTCTGCTACAATGTGAATTGCTAGAATCAATAGTTAGACAATTAGATCATTCACACACCTGCTATAAACTTATTGAATCTCTGATAGTGCTGTTTACATTATATTCTATGCATGTATAATAAAGGATACATTTATCGGCCAGTCAATTTCTGGGCGCCGATTTCCTTAATTTTGAGATCGGCCGATACTTCCATGTGAAGCCCATCTTATCCCCTGATCTTATTTTCATCAGCAAAGGTTTAAAAATCCTCCTCTGTTCTCTTCTGCTCTATAGTGAGAGGTCTGACTGACAGACCGGCCCACCACGTCTTCTCTGCATGTTTATAGTTGACAATATTCACCCCACTGTAGCCAACTCAGCCCCGTTCTTGCTATATTTTAGCAACATTTCAGACAAAAAAAAATTGGTATCAGCCAAAATCAAAATGGGCAGGTCAGGCATTTTAAAGATCGTTAACCAGGGATTGGCCAGAAAACTGCAATCAGTTCAACCCTATTTAAGATGTAAGACATGTACACATATTCATGACATATTTTGATTACATTTATTTCTCTTAAGCGTAACTCCTATATCTAAAAATTTTATTTACACCCGGTGAGTTTTTCTCCCCTGAGAATGTGGACCAGTACCAGTACCGGATTGATTCTGAGCCTTCGAATGATTTTAACAGAAGTTTCATATACCTTAGAAGTTTATGTAAAAATATTGTTTTAGTCACATAAATGATCAGCAGCAAACAACATACCACCAACTACAGCTTAGAAAAGCTAATTGATATATTAATATAGCAGCCATGTAGCCTGATGAAAAACATTTTGCTAGACAATATCAAACATTGAGAAGTTTTACTTATTCTTATCAAATGTTACCATACACACTGTTTTGAAGCCAAAAAAACTCTGAAATATACTGAGCCAAGCAGGAGAATCAACTTATTTCAAATTAAAACTCAGCTTCACACAAGGACGCTAGCACAAATGTTTAGCTGTTGAACCGAACCTTTCAAGGTCGCTATAAATCCAATTTTCTATTAACCACTTCACAAATCATTACAAAGACGTATAAAAACAAACCTTTATCTTGGTTTTTTTCTATACTTCCTCTAGAGTAAGCATTCTCTATCAGTTTTACTTTTCATGCCAAATGACCTCCATCATCTGAGATATTCACTGTGGATTGAATAGTTCCTACCTGTTAACAATGAACATAATTTGTTTTAATCACTTTTAATTTGCAGATTTAGAGATGTCTAAATGTCCCATCTTCGCTCATTAAAATCATTTGCACTAATCACTTAAGCTTCATTAAATGCACATTCACAATATAACTCTTCAAAGCCATTAATACATATTTTGTTGTTCATACATAAGGATTATTCTAGTGTATCACGCAATGATGGGGAATCAAACTGGAAAAAGCGACCAGGAACCCATTATCTTCCAGTTCTATTATATTCCATAACTGCAACCTCACTGAAATACTTAGAAATACAAGATGTTCAGTGCTCAGAGACACGGTCAAGCTAAGGAATGCTGAAGCCCAACCACCACTGAATAAGACACATATGCATCTAGATTGGGCCAAGAAGTACCTGGAGACAGACTTTTCAAAGGTTTTATGGAATGATTAAAAGTGCATTTCACAGATCCGTTCCTCAGGGAAAAGTGGTTGAAAGAATGTCATTGTTGAAAAAAAGGTCATAAAACTTCATGTTAACAGGAGGCACAAAACTATTTTAGTCTGCAAACAAAAAGTGAACAGTTGGTGGAAAACGAACATTGAATGCAAAAGAAAATTCACCTGAAAACACCACCCACATAGTGAAGTGCTAAATAGAGAGCAATCCAAGAGGAAAATCATGTTAGATGGTGGCGGTTCATCTATCCAGTGGGATAACCACCCTTAACATACAGCCAAGACTGCTACAAAATGACTGACATCAACACACTTTAAAATATATAGTCAGAGGCCTTTAATCCAATGTAACAAAACTTGAACTATTTTGAAGCATTTTAGTCTCCTGATGTGTAAAAGTGGCAGAGACATATTCCAAAAGACTTGCAGATACAATGGCAGAAAAGTTAGGTTCTAAAAAGTATTGCCTCAAGTCGACAGAAATGCACAGTACACTTTTCAGTTGTAAGAAAATGTGGAGACTAAGTATCTTTTCACTGAGGAACAGTGCACTAACTTATGCGGTGTCACATAAAATTCCCCCAAAAGTAAACTCAATTTTATGGTTGTACCATGGCAAAATGTTACAAAGTGTAAAGGTATTAATAGACTTCTCAGGTACTTCAACAACCAAAAGAAGGATAATGTCACAATAGTTGTTACTTTGTAACGTGTGATCAACAAATTCAGCTTTCATCCATGGAAAGTTGTTTCATTACCACTGTCATTGTCAGTTCACACCCTTTTGGCAACCACTCGCATATTCATTGATTAGATCTGTTACATCTAGAGCCACAAATCATTTCCTTCTCTCACTTAAGAAGATAAACACATTTAACACAGACGGGGGTTTTACACTCTTGAGAAACTGAAAAATGGCCCAGTGTGGATGAGCAAGATTGTGCAGAGGATATAGGAGAGTGGAGATATGCATGCCAGAGGAAAAAGAGGGAATTCTATTTATAGCAGTAACTATACATGCTATGCTTTGTTCACAGCAGGAATGTGGTTGCTCTTTACTGCATATATATATATA
>CAEFZY010042142.1:0-11920 GCA_903066815.1 Brachyrhaphis roseni
TCTGATCCGGTTCCTCCTGGTTCTGACCCGGTTTCCCCTGTTTCTGACCCGGTTTCCCCTGGTTCTGACCCGGTTTCTCCTGGTTCTGACCCGGTTTCTCCTGGTTCTGATCCGGTTCCTCCTGGTTCTGACCCGGTTTCTCCTGGTTCTGATCCGGTTCCTCCTGGTTCTGATCCGGTTCCTCCTGGTTCTGACCCGGTTTCCCCTGGTTCTGACCCGGTTTCTCCTGGTTCTGACCCGGTTCCTCCTGGTTCTGACCCGGTTTCTCCTGGTTCTGATCCGGTTCCTCCTTGTTCTGACCCGGTTTCCCCTGGTTCTGACCCGGTTTCTCCTGGTTCTGACCCGGTTTCTCCTGGTTCTGACCCGGTTCCTCCTGTTCCGCTCAGAGACTCCAGTGATGATGAGCAGCTCACCCTGCGGTCCGAGGTCCTGAACCCGGCCCGCCTCCCGGCCCGGTCGGCTGCCAGAGGTTCTCTGGTCCAGGAAGACGACAGCGACTACGTCAGCGCTCGCAGGTAAAAACTGGTCCAGGTGAAGCTCCGCCCACTTCTCCGTTCCTCCATTTTAAACTCCTGAACGTCTGTTTTCCCACTCTGTCTGCTGTCAGTGAAGTAGACATGACGTACCAGGACCGGTCCGGGTCTTCGGACTCCGACAGCGACTCGTCAGAAGCCCTCGCTGAGGTCCGAGTTCAGACTCCGGGTCGTCATGGAAACCAACAGTCTAGTGTTGCAATAAACTGAATGCTATGAATAATAAACATATTTTTACCTTCAGCTGAACTCCGTAGTAACGACCGAACGCTGCCACATTAAAACATTATTTTATAAACTCCTGGAGTCGTTCAGCTGGATCTGAATCCATGTTGGTGAAAGTCCTCCTGTTGGTTCTGATCCGACCCGGTTTCGGATTCTGGACTCTTCTGGAAACCAGAGCTCTGCTTCCAGCTGCTGCTGTTTCCTGTGATGTAAGTTAACAAAATAAAGTGAAACTGAACTGAAATTACAAACGGTGGGAAAATCCCAGATCTGGATCCGTTCAGTTTGTTTTGTCTCTTTAAGAATTCAGACATTTAATAAACAAACTAATGTTTAAAATTTCTTCATCTTAGAATCTATTTTAGGACAAACAACAACTTAACGAAGAAGAAACGATCTGCACAGTTAGCTCCAGGAAAACAGCAAATCCAGATTTTTGTAAAGCTTCAGCGCCAAACTGGAAAAGAGACCAGTAAGGTTAAACTGGGGAATTCATGCTAAAAGCTACTAATGTTGCACCAGTTAAATTAAACCAGTAGAATCCTGACAGAAACATGTGCAACATGTTCAGGAGGAAAATGGACGCCGTCTTTCAGTTTAAAAAAAAAATATTTTGAACAAACTAATTTCTAAACTGAGAAACGCTTGAATTTATGGAAGAAGATTAGAGACCTGGAAAAATATAAAAAGGAATTTTTACTTTTGATTTCACAAGATTAAAGTCAGAATTATAATTTTTTCAGTGGCCCTGATGTTCTTCCGTACTATGGAACAACATTTGGGACACAGGAGGGAAAAAAAAGAACTCTGGCTTTTTCTCAGGATTCTGATTTTAATTTTCTAAACAGTCATTTTTCCCCAGTGGCCCTATTTGTCTTCCATACAAAACCATTCACATTCAAGGTTTCAATGTTATTTTTCAGTTTTCTGTATATATATTTAATATAATATATAATTTTTTTTCTTTCAATTTTCATTTTTCTAGTTCAAGGGATCAAGCTTTTTGGCCCCAGTTTAGTTCCATACATGTTGCCTCCTACCCGGAGCATCTAGTGCCTTGCTAAAGTATTCACACCCTGAACTTCCTGAGTTAAAATGATCATTTTTATGATTAATTTGAAAAAGTATATTTTTCCCACCTCCCAGTTGTGAGGGTGTGAATACTTTTCCCTGCAGGTCAGAACAGACCAGAACCAAACAAAGCAGCGGTCCAGTTCGGACTGGTCCGCTCCCAGTTGGATCTGGGTGTGTCTGAGAGCCGAGGAGCGAAAACTGAGGAGAAAATCAGATAAAATCCTCGGTGTGTGTGTGTGTGTCAGTGGGAGGACGGGGTGTGTGTGTGTCGGGGTGTGTGTGTGTGTGTGTCAGTGTGTGTCAGTGGGAGGACTGTGTGTGTGTGTGTCGGGGTGTGTGTGTGTGTCAGTGTGTGAGTGGGAGGACTCCGTGTCTCCGAACAGGAAACACTCCGGTCTTTTCTCTCTCTTCTCTCATTTTTCGGATTTCTTTTGCGTTTTCTCGCCGCTGATCGAAGCTGCACGGATGGCGATCAAGGTGAGACCTCCTGACCTTTTGACCCCATGACCTGCAGCTGATCCGGCCAGACCGCTTCTGGTCCAGATGGTTCTGGTTCGGTGGCGTTTGCAGCAGATTTTCTGTAACTGTGTCAGCGCTTTAAGAGAAGAGTTGTAATGATCTGATTCTGATTCAGGATTTTTAAATTTAACAGTAAATTAATGAATATCGGCTCATATTAGGAACCTGTTATGCAAATGAGCCCAACGGAAATGGAAAGTGATTCAAACAGAAACGAGCTGCGTTCAAGAGCGGCAGATAAAAACCATCCAAAAACAATAAAAAAAAAACCTATTTATCCATCGGAACTATTTTATTTTGAAGGTTTATCAAGGTAGAGATGTAGATGTTGCTGCTGCAGACTGTTGGTACTCATGGGTTCTGGTTCCGATCTGGATGTGGACAGTTCGGATCTTTGACATAATCTGACCTGGATTATGGTTCCGTGTGAAGTTTTAAATCAATCCGTCAGAATTAAAATAAAAACTGATTTCAGCTGTTTGGATCTGATAACGACACCAGAACCGGCCTGGTTCTGGTTCTGGTTCGGCTTTATTTCGACTTATATTTTAAAAAAGCAACTACAGCTGAATCCCGATTGTTTCCATAAAATAAATAAATAAATATCAGTGAGGTGTGGTCAGGGGAGGCAGAAGTTCAGTAAAGTTTTTACCAAATAAAAACTTTTACTTTTAGTTTTTTACTTTTACTTGCGCAGAAATATGTTGAAGTATTTCTACTGTTACTGGAGTTTATAGGTTGTGAAAACTTTTCCCTTATCTGCATAAGAAACTGATTTTGTTGCCGCTTCGGATTTGTGATTCGTGTCAGAACCGCAGCTTTGGGTTCTGCTGGCTGAACGGATCTTTTCAGGTTGGAAACCCAAAACAGTTGAGAGAATCTGTGCAGTTTGTAGGAAATGTCTGCAGACTGGTTGTGCAGACAGCCTGGAATGTTGCAGATCCTCTGAGATCATCTGCACCGACCGACGCCCTCTTCACAGAAACATGCAGCTGATCTCATTCAGCTGGTTCGGCCCAAACACACAGAGGCCAGAACCAGACGGAAGGTTCTGGAGAAAAGGAAACCTGGTTCTGTTGGTTTGGCCCCATAAAGTCTCACCTGTCAGGTTGGTGATTAGCTCTTCACACTCTGAGGAAAAGCAAATAAAAGCCTTTCTGGTTTCCTGGATCAGATGAAACCTGCAACTTCCCGACTTTCCTGGTGGAAGTGAAGCGGAAACATGGGAATTCCAGAGATTCCAGTTTCCTTTGGGAATCCTCAAGTTTAATTTAGTTTCATGTTCAGTCCATCAGAAACGGATTCTGACTTTAAAATCCTGCTGCTGACAGAAAACATGATTTATGAAAGAAAACTGGATTTAATCCAAACATTTAACAAACAAAATAATAAAGATGTTTTTATCGATGCTGAAATTAAACTTTAAAGTTGAGTGAAAAGGTTTTTGAGCCACCAATCTTTTTATTTTTTATCAATTAAGTATTTAAAATTTAGCTAATTGTTAGCTAATCAGCTCCAGGCTTCTTATTTTACAACAGAAAATCAATTTTACAAATTCAATTTCAACATATGTTTTAGAATAAACAGTGATTTTTATTATACATTGTTAAAAATAAAGCAAAAATCCTGAAATATTCTGTTACCGTACTGTCCAATGAGGCTTTAGCCTCGTTCTAGAAAAAATGTTTTAGTATTTGTTTAAATAATTATTTAGTCATTAATATTTTATATTATCTTTTATAATCTGAAGTAATCTTTTGATTAATTAAAGTAGATGCACAGACTTTGCTTCCTTGTTTTACTCATTTCCTTTCTTTAGTTGCCAAATGTTGCTAAAACTTGGCAAATAAAATTGGAAATAACTTACAGAATTTGGTCACATGTTGTGTATTTTAATATATCAGATGCAGCAAACAGTGATTACCCTAAATATATATTTTTATTGCAGAATCTCACCAATGATTAGGATTATTTACTGAGTTTATTGCTCGCTTCCTCTGAATGTAATTCGCACTTCATCCACTAGATGGCGCCAAATTGCCTCTTATAGCGACCTCAGTATGAGATTTATCGATCAACATTTGCAATAATTCAGGCTCAAGTATCGACACTCTGGTTGTTTATTGGTGAACATTTGAACTCTTTTAATGCTGAAATCGTCAGTGATTTATTGATTATTGATCTGTTGCTGCTCAGTACTCGGAGCTGGAGCTGGCCATCAACACCATGGTGACGGAGTTCCACCGGGCGGCGGATGACGGCTCCACCATGAACACCACCCAGTTCCACACCTTCATCTCCAACCAGATGCCGCTCCTCGCCAAGGTACCGATTACGTCACGCACCATCGTCCAATCAGAGCAAGCCTCGCTCTCCGCCGCCAAACAAAAACTTATAACTGGATAGAGATTATATATATATATATTTTTTTTATAATAAAATTAAAATATAAATAACAAAAAAATAATGAAAAACATTAATCAAATGTTGTTCTAAAGATAGTTAATATTTATAATTGCTATCATTTATGGGTACATTTCCAGAATTTGTCTTTCATTTTAATCATGTATATCATGAAGTTTTCAGCTCAGAGTCAAACTGCAGATAAACCAACAGTTTGAACTCTGACAGCAGTTCGTCCTGCTGCCGCTGGGGGCGCTGGAGCTCCGCTCCTCTGCATCTGGGATGTTTCTGCTTCCGACGTCACTTCCTGCTCTGAGTGTTTCCAGATGTGCTGCCTGTCTTTCTGCTTCCTGTGTGCAGACGGCGCAGGGCGAGGACGGCCTGGACCGGGTTCTGGACCAGATGGGAGTCCAGAAGGACCAGAACATTTCCTTCGATCACTTCTGGACGCTGATCCACCACCAGGCGGCGCAGCAGTTCAGCAGCGCACATACAGAGAAGGGCGTCAAGTGCAACTGCCTGCTGCAGTGACACACCGCAGCCTGACCAGAGGGGGCGCTGCAGGACCTCAGCCTGACCAGAGGGGGCGCTGCAGGACCGCAGGAACTAATTTAGTGATTGTTTGTGTTTCCATTTTAGAGGCGTGACGTACGGAAGACCAACCATGACTTTTAGAAGATGGAAATTAACTTAAATATGAAAGGAACAAAAACAAAATCAAAAGTACAGATTGTTTCTTCATTAGCTTTACTGTGAAGGTACGGAGAACCAATGATGACATTAACGTTCAGTCACTGAAATCAAAGTAATCCCACATTTTTGCCAGAAACTCATAAATATTTCATCTATACCTGATTATCAAACATTTTTCTGTGCAGCACTCCTAACAGCAACAATAAACCTTAAAAATGATAAACTACATTTTATTCTGAAATGAAAAAATAACAACTGATAATTAAAAATCCACAAAAATTACATAAAAACATCAATGTTCAATTTAACACATTCAGTAATTATGATTTCTTTACAAATTATTGATGAAAAAACGCTTAATGATCAGTCAGTCAGCTGAACGTACGGAAGAACAAATGGGACAGATTGGAAAATCACAACCAATGATTATTAATCAATAATAGATTAATCTATATGGATGGTTGATTGTTCCTTAGTTGCTTATGCTAAAGTAAATTGACTTTTGAAAAACTTTTATTCGTATCAACAATACTCATTATAAACTGTAAATGAAAGAAATTACAAAAAAATTATTGGCATAAAATAGTTATGAAACTGTGAAATACATTTTTTATTGTGTATAGTTATATACCAAACAGTTTTATTTTACTACATAACATACTATTATTAATATTTTAGTCATGTTTGACCCTCCGTACGCCGACTGAAAAATAATAAATTAATTTTTTAGCAGAACAAAATTAGACTAACTTTCTGCTGTTTAAAAAACTACATTAAAATGTGACGCATTTATATTTTTTTATGTAATCCTGTATTTTTATTGCTTCTTAGTTAATCTGTTTATTGGCACTTATGGGAGCCACTGCCTAGAATGAGTTTTGTGTCTTTTTTTATTGTGTATTTCTCTATTGTAGTCAACCAACCAATGTGGACTCCGTCTGTCTGACTTTATAATTATAAGCTACATTTATACTCAGGTTTGTTGCCACTAATCTTCATGTAATTCCATATTCTTCATAATCTAGATTTAACCGATAAAATGAGCAATAATCTGTTGAAACGCTGATCGAACCTTTTAGATCCAGGAGACGACGGTCCTCATTTATTCACCTAAACTGTGACGATTTTTTTATATTTTTATATTCAGTATGTTGTCATTAATCTGAAGATTAAATGATTATTAATCTGATTTGTGTCTGAGTCGTGTTTTTACACTCATACAGGATGATAATGTGGCAACTCAACGTTTCTTAATATAAGATGCTTCAACAGTGAACAAAGTGAAAAGTTAAAATTTCTTTTAACTTGCTTTAATGAAAGATTTGCTTACATATTTCAACAAATGATGCCAACAATCACAAAGTATTTATCCTGTGAATAAATGTTATTACTGGTAATAACATTCCAGTTAGACCAGTATGACTTGCAGAGAATTACACCACAGACCAACGAGAAGAAGCAGCTAATTAATGTTGGTGTTAAACTGGGTGGCATGTTTCCGCCTCGCAGGCAGGGGGCGCTGTTTCCTCCGGCTGCCGGTGGAAAACCTTCCCGTCAGGTTGAATCCTCCAGCTGAGCTTCACTTCCTCTGCCACTTCCTGCTCCTTCAGCTTCTGCCTCAGCTGGAAATAAACATTTTAACAAACAGGAGGAACATAAACACCAGAATCACTGAATTTTCTGAAAAAAAAATCCACATTTAATAAGTTGGAGTTTTAATCTCAGAGATGAATTTTTCTGGAAGTTTCTCAGAAACAGGAAGGTTAATAACTCAGTGCTTTTCAAAGTAAGAGCCACCAGGGGGCGCAGTAGGGCCTCAGAAAGTTAGAGGAAATGAGAGAAAAAAGGGCGAAAAATAATAAATCTTAAATGTTTCCTTGTAATTTTTTTTTTCAGTCATTAAAAAAATAAAATAAAGTTAAAATAATAGTTTTAGATGTTATTTCTGATTATCTGCCAATCAAATTCAGCTGTTTTGCTCCTGATGCTAACATAACTAGCAACAAATGGAAATGTTTCTGCTGCACAAACCAGAGGACCTGTGGGAATAAAAGAGTTTGATCGGATTAACAGGCAAAAACACATTTTGCTGGATGATAAATTGTCCCAGAAGTTACTGTGATAATAAATGATAATATTGTTGTTTAATACTATTTTCCAGCAATAAAATTAAAGATCAGATTCTCAAAAATTAATAAACTTTAAATTTTAACAAATATTTAGCACTGGAACTTTAAGACATTTTAAATACCAAAATAAACAAAACAGCAAATAAAGTGAATTATGGAGCCTCTGTAAACAAAACTGTCCTTCAAAAACTGAAGACTTTTGAGACAAAAACACTTTTATCATCCAGAGAGAAAAATAAATCATGCAAATGTTAATTACTGAGTTTGTTTTAACTTATCATGCAATTAACTTGCTTATTGTAACAGACATATTAACTAATATAAAGTATTACACATTTTCTTATCAAAAGAGGGGTTGTGATGAAAAATGTTATCTGGCAGTAGTTTGTTTTTACACAGAACTTGTGGCCTTGTAGAGTCAGATCTGAGGCAGCATTTATGCTAAATGATGTAGTAATTATTGAATGTTTCATGTTTTTAAAATGAAAACACTCTAAAAGTTGACATTTCTTTGCACACTTTTGGAACCTTTTGTGAACCCTGGTGGCCTGACCTGCTGCAGGATGGATTCTTGCACGGCGGCGTCGTTCAGGTCTGCAGATCCGGCCTCCAGACGAATCTTCAGCGTCCTGGTCGCTTTTGGAACGACGTCTGCAGAGAAACGGAGGAACACCATCAGCCCTGCAGGACGGGATCCTGCAGAGCCGCTGGGGAAACTCACCGGCGCTGCAGAGGAAGCTGAATCTGTCGCTGCAGGACTCCTGGAACCAGCTGCCGCTGGAGGAGTCCATCATCACACAGTCGGTCTGCTCTGTAGTGGCCTGGGTGGCCCAGGGCCAGTAGGAGGCGCTGCTGCCGTCGGACCACGCCCAGTCGGACCGGTGCAGACCGATCCAGGCCACCCCTGCGGGAGTCATGCTGAAGGTCTGGAAGTTGAAAGTGGACTCAGGCAGGAGGGAGATCATCCTGTAGTTCTTGGTTAAATCTCTGATGGTGGTCAGGTCTGTGTATGTTTTCCTGCAGTAAGTCTGAGCATCAAACCAGCTCATCTTCTGCTTCACCAGGACGTCAGAGGAACCTGAAACCAGCAGCACAACTGAAACTCAACATGTTGTTATTCCTTTCATTTAGGAGCATCTACCCCGAAACTTGTACTGCAGTAAAAGTAAAATGTTTGGTTAAAACGTGTTTGTTTTGATTCTTTTTAATTTATTATATTTATTTGTTTATTTCTGTTTCTAGTTTCCAGTCCAGTAGAACCTGCCCAGCATGCATTGCACAAGTGAAAAATGGCGACTTCTGTAGGTGGAAAATTAGATAAAGGTTTTCAATTTTTGAAGTATTAATGAAGTTTTATGTATCATAATCAACTTTTAGGTAAATAGAAGAATTAAAGCATATTAAGGGCAAAATGTCAACATCTAAGCGACTCTTCGTGTTCTCTCACAGAGAAGTGATTTCAGTTTACTGTGACATTTAAAATGATCTCACAGTAAACCTAACTCTAACCCTAACCTCATCCAGAATTCCCCAGAACGATAAACCTCTGAGTTTACAGGAACCAGAAGAGAATAAATCTTCACCAGGACTCACCATCATAACATAAAAACTCGTTCAGGTCTCCACAGTCCTTGGCGGACCAGTACCCGGATTTACTGAGCAACGTGCACTTCCGGTCCTGCGGCTCGTTGACGCTCCACATGGTGAACATGGAGCTGCTGCTGCTGGGTGAAAGCAGGTTCTCATCCTGGGACCATTTCCAGGTGCCGTTAAAGAGTCCGATCCAGACCCGGGAGCTCCCCGCCGCCTGCCGGGCCTCGGTGCCGTTGGCGGCGTTCAGGATGGAGGCCAGGTCGGAGAACCTCTCCCGGCAGTAAGTCTGGGCTTCGCTCCAGTTCTTCACCAGGCCGACGTAACGGAACTGCCGGATGGTTCTATCCGACTGGAGATCAGAGACGACCAGGAGGCCTGAGGGAGGAAGATGGAAACTACAGCAACCAGCAGCAACCAGCAACTTCAGGAGAGACTGAACAGAACCAGGATCGGTTTGGATCAGGGATTCATGGCCGGGACTTTAACACGTTTATTTAGATGAATTTAACTCAGCAGCTTTTAAAGCTTCTGTTTTTACTCCGCCATGAATCTGACTGCAAATGGATGAGAAACTGCTTCTCTTCTCTGGTTAATTTCTGCTAATAAATGATCTGATTGGACACTGGAAAAAGCCTAAAACTGCATCTCTATGCTAGACATTAGCAGCTAATTCTAATGTCTAGCATAGCAGCTAACGCTAATGTATAGCGTAGCAGCTAATGCTAATGTCTAGCATAGCAGCTAATGCTAATGTCAGCAGCATCCAAATATCTAAAGACGCTCCATGAATGATCAGCAGTTCCTGAAACTCTGGAAAGTTTTTCAGGAATTCAACTTTTCCAAAACGTTTTATGAAGTTCAGATTGAATTAGAGGCACAGAAAGGAGACGATGCAGCTGATGAAGTCCAACCAGCCTGACCAGAACCCAGACGGGTCCAAAAACACTGAAATCGGGTTCTGATGGAGACTAACAGATGAGACAGAACCTGAAATTATCTGTATATTTTAGATCTGCAGCAGGAAAACTAAACAATCGTTTTTCTGCTGTTTCTTTGTTTCTTACATAAGGAGGACAAAAAGTGGCAATAATCATAGAGACAAATAAATAAATGGTTTAATGACTGAACCAGATACTGCACCAGAGAAGAATCCCCCCTCTAATTTGATGTAACATAAATTGATCAGTTTTTAATTCATGTGTAGAAACTTTAATGTCTGATAATAATAGAAAATATGGATCATAAAATAACAGACCTGCGATCATCAGGAGGGAGAATCCAACGTTCATCATGTCTGAGAGCTGCACATGGAAAATATGACAAATATTGACAGTGAAAAACAGAAAAACAAGAACCTGAAGGTAATTTATGAAAATCTGCTGCAATCAGATTAAAGTCAAATAAACTAAAACATATCAAACTAAATATTTAGCTGCTGAAGTCCTGAAACTTTTTTTTCTGTTTTTGGATTAACTAGAAATTTTTATAATTTGTTCAACTTTCTGAATAAACTTTTTGAATCAAATAACAAAACCCAAAAATGCTATAAACATCTCAGTAAAGACACAAAAATATGAAACAAAAACAATTGACATTATAACCATTTATTAATCTGATGCTACACAGTAGATTTATTAGTAGGTGTAATTAAAAAAATCTAAATGTTTCTGGAAATAAAGCTTAAAAGTTTTGCTTTGTGTTAAAAATTGCTGTAATTCTGCGTAAATAAAATTTTACTTTTAATTTTCATATGAAAATTAATATTGTTTCATATAATTATTGTTTAATAACAAACCTTTGTAAACATGTATGACAATAAACTAAATTTAATAGAATCTAAAAACATACAAACCTGAACAAGGAGAGTTTTGGTCCTGAAGTGTGAAGCGTCGAAACGATACGTCCTTTTTAAACGGTCCCATGTCTGTCCATCCTGTCCACTCTGTCCACTCTGTCCTCGTTAATCTGACATGTTTATGTAAAAACAAGCATTAATCAGAACCTATTTGGTTACAAGATGCTGACAGTAGATCCTGGATGCAAAAAGGGAAAAAACTAACGATTCATTCAAATTCAAGCCAAGAGACAAGAGAACCAGCAGGAACCAAAAGGAAACAGCAGGAACCAACAGGAAGCACCAGAATCCAACAGCAAGCAGCAGGAACCAACAAGAACCAACAGGAACCAACAGGAACCAACAGCAAGCAGCAGGAACCAACAGGAAGCAGCAGGAACCAACAAGAAGCAGCAGGAACCAGCAGGAACCAACAAGAAGCAGCAGGAACCAACAAGAACCAACAGGAACCAACAGGAACCAACAAGAAGCAGCAGGAACCAGCAGGAACCAGCAGGAACCAACAAGAAGCAGCAGGACCCAACAAGAACCAACAGGAACCAACAAGAACCAACAGGAACCAACAGGAAGCACCAGAATCCAACAGGAAGCACCAGAATCCAACAGCAAGCAGCAGGAACCAACAAGAACCAACAGGAACCAACAGGAACCAACAGCAAGCAGCAGGAACCAACAGGAAGCAGCAGGAACCAACAAGAAGCAGCAGGAACCAGCAGGAACCAACAAGAAGCAGCAGGAACCAACAAGAACCAACAGGAACCAACAGGAACCAACAAGAAGCAGCAGGAACCAGCAGGAACCAGCAGGAACCAACAAGAAGCAGCAGGACCCAACAAGAACCAACAGGAACCAACAAGAACCAACAGGAACCAACAGGAAGCACCAGAATCCAACAG
>CAEFZY010042144.1:0-12097 GCA_903066815.1 Brachyrhaphis roseni
CTTTCCCATATTGCTTGAAACCTGTGGCCTGCTTAATAATGTGGAACATCCTTCTTAAGTAGATTTCCTTTAATTGAGTTCACCAGACAAACTAATCAACCAGCTCTCTGAAATTAATTATAATTAATTCTCGTTCTCACTCATCAGGTGTCAATCTCTCCTCCCACCATCCGTTCATCTTTGCCACCACAGCTTTTCCTCGTCTTCGGTGCCGTTGCTCTCCTATGGTCTCTCTGCTCATAACTTTAATGTCCTGATCTTTTGCAGCCAATGATTTTCAATAGCTGAAGGTGGCCTGACCTTTCTGTCAAAGCCTTCGTTCTGAAGTGAAGGCAACTTCTGAGAATTGGCCCCTGGCTTCAGTCTCTTGTGGTACCTGGATGCTAAATTTATGCTAAATATCTGGGAATTGGCAGAGTTTATGAAGGGAACTATAACGAGGTGCAAAAGAAAGTTGAAGTCTCTGATATGTGAGATTTGGAAGGGAAGAGTTTGAAGTTGTTTTGAGATTTCAGCTTTGGTTGTCACAGACAAAACTATTGGTACTGAAGCAGCCATTGTTTTACAGATATAAATGAATACTTTTTGCTCCTTTTCATGGTTTGTATTACTAGTTTCACAAACTATTCATATTTATTATAATATATTATATAATATAATAATAATATAATATAATTAACAAAAAATGGAAATGGAAATAATGCGTACTTTAATTTAGCTACCTGAGATTTTAGCATTTATTTGATTGTTTACCCATCTGGTTCATGAAAAATACATTGTTATTAAGAGTTTTGTTTACACATGTGAAATGGAAGTAAGTATGGTCAAAATGGCAATTCACATGTAAAAAATGGGGTACAAATTAGCAAAGTGGAAAGTTAACACAGAGACAAAAAAGTCTTCTTGATCCAAAACCCGATGATGTTGAGTTTTTTTAACAAACAAGACCATAACAAAATGGTAGCTTTATTTGACCTTCAAGCTACACTTCAATAAAAAAAAAAATCTCAATATTTACAGTGGAACCTCCCACTACAAATGCAGTCTGTTCCACCAGGTTTGTAGCTTAAGAATTTATGTTTGAGAAAACGTTTTCTCATGCAAAATGATAGAAATTAAAATAATTTGTTCCAGTCACACTTCAGCATGCTCATGCTCATCAAAACATACACAACACTCAAAAATATTCATTTCTGTATAATAGTCAATAACATTTTATCAGCGCACTGGTAGAAAAACTGTATGGTGAAATAATAACATAATAAAGGAACAATTAATAGTTTTTCACCTTAAGCCACTTGTTTGATATTGTCTAGGTATAATAGACAATCTCAATTTCTAAAATGTTTTATCATTATTATTCAGCCCTTAGAGATGCACTGATATAAACATTTGGTCCAATATGAATATTTTATATTAATGTTGCTGTTATGGCCAATAACAGATATTATATATTGTGCATCCCTAGAAAGACAAGGTACTTTCAAGCATAAAAATTATCAATAAATGATACTTTAACTTATTTTTATCACTGATAACTTTGGTGTGCCTGTAGAAAGGCTTGAGAATTACACCACAACAAGGAGCTAATGACAAATTTATAATTAGTAGTGAAATGTTTTTTTTTTAAATAAGCTGGTTTAGTTTTATAAAAACACATGCAATAGTGTTAAATTCTCACAGAGTAACTTTTAGCTCCAGTACAACACATCTTATTTCAAAGAAAGCATATTTTTTTCTTTTAAAAATGTTCCTTGCTCTTACAAATCAATAATTGCCCTGACTTGCAAAAGGATCCAATTATTTTTACACATTAGACCTTTACGAATTTCTCCAAATTTCAGTGCGTGTAACATCAGCTGGCAGCATGAATACATAGATGACCAGGGCTTGAACCCTTGTCTCTGCTCCCTATAACTAAGCAGATGAGTACTGCAGTTTGAGGAGAAAACCTTTATTGACTGCATCTGCAAAAGGTTGTGCAAGCAGTGGCTCAAGAAGCATGAAGAACAAATTATTATTGAATATTTCATATCATCTATGGGGAGATTAGTGCAAAAGTTCATCCTTCTAGTTTTTTCTGAATGAATTTGGCTTGGCTTAAATTTTACAGGATGTTATGAAAGTTTAGCATACATCTCAATAGCTGGGAGAATGTCAGTGTTTCTATGTGTTCTCATGGGGACATGAATGATTAAACGTGAAACAACTGCAGAAGAAAACTTTTCCACCCAGGACATCGAGGATAAAAGGCTGCTTAACAAAAGCTTCCTCAGATTGTTTGAACCTTAAACCCATCAGCTGTGCTCCTCTGTCACTTATGTTTTACTTCCATCATGTTCTTATGTGTTTTCTGACTTATCCAGAAACTGAGTGACAACTTTAAAATCTGGTTTCTTTTCATGTGTTTCTAACATTTTTCACTTGGTGGTACTCCTGCTGCATTAAGTTCTGATTCCTTGTTAGATGTTTCGTTTAGGGCTGAACGATTACTTGAATATTTCAGGTACCTCGATTCACTACAACTCCTCAAAGCTTTGTTAAATGTACTTTCACAATAAATTCTGTTAAACTACTTAGGAAATCTTGGTGTATCTATTATTTGTGTTGCGCAACAATGCTTATGCTAATGTTGTTTATGCATGTATGCTAAATTGCTAAGTACTATTTTTAGCTACGTAGAAAGTTGTAGGGTGTTTTCACACCTGCTGGTTCAGTAGATTTGATTTGATAGTGGACCCAACAGTGCAACCTTTGTTACATTTCCAGCCCTTGCTTGTGGTGGCGCTGCAACAAAAACAACTGAAGGAAATGATACAAAAACATCTGAAGAT
This sequence comes from Brachyrhaphis roseni, assembly GCA_903066815.1. Taxonomy (NCBI): domain Eukaryota; kingdom Metazoa; phylum Chordata; class Actinopteri; order Cyprinodontiformes; family Poeciliidae; genus Brachyrhaphis; species Brachyrhaphis roseni. Next base: position 2,835 of record CAEFZY010042144.1, read on the forward strand.
GAGTGCTACTTCCGTCTTCGTAAAATGTAAACCAAAATGTGGGAAACCTGATAATTTGTTTTTTTGCTACACCCAGTTCCTGTTCTGCGTAAAACAGTTTACTACGCACCCTTTGCGATCCAATTATTAATCATTTAATTTACAAAAAATTAAAAAATCAACAGTTCAGCCCTACACTGTATTGATGTTAAGTCAAACAGAAAAGACTGAGCTTTTCACATGTTGAAAGTATTTTTAGCTGCAGATGCATCCTTTGCTACATCAAGCATACACTAATGGAGTGCTATGTTATTTCATTTTGGACAATAAAAAGTTTATTTTGTCATTTGAAAAAGAAATTAAGTAATTTTGGCCTATATTGGGTATGTCTAATATTACGTAAAATAAACAAGTAGTGAAATAAAAAGCCATTTTTTTTAAGTTGATTAATTGTCAGAATTATTGACTTAATTAAGCAATTGTTCATTGCAGCTCTCTCCTCCTGGGTTTGTGCAAAGCCATTCAGCTCTGCAGCCATTGACACTAGATGTTTTAACTCTTTGTGGACCCCAGTGAACCGAAGCCCACTGGACAGTATAAGACTAAAGCTGTTTACAGTGAAAATATAAGCATGGATCTTTTTGTTATATTGCAATACGTTTAATTTAGAAGGTATTTTTTACATCTGCTCAGGAGTTTTGAACTTTTTTAAAGGTCTCACATTTGCAAACGTTATTGATTCATCATCAGCATGTGAGATTTCTTATTATTAAGTCTGGCATAAAAGGCAAATGTCAGAGGGATTTTAGCCCCAAAGCTCGGGTGCTGACTCACAGAGGCAATTAAGATGGCAATTAATGGACTTACTGTTCCAGCGATCTGGAAATTTCAGTTCCCCTGCTTTCATTAGTCTCTCTGCGCCTCATTATGTTCACTGTGATCCGTGCAGATTGACAGCAGTACGCAGGGATTTCTCTATATAAAGTGGAAAAAGCTCCAGGCATTGCTTGACATATGCTGTTAGAAATTAGTCAGAAATATGACCAAGCACTTAGTAGTAGGCTGTCTTCACTTAGAGTGGAGTCCCTAAAACTACCTCTGCTAATACTGGAAATTATCTTGGGTCATATATTTTAAATACTGACATTGTGTCTGAAAACTTGGAAAACAGTTTGTGAAAATCACAAGCCCTTTACAAACTGTAGTTTTAATAGACCATGGAGTGAACTGGAGATTTCATAATGTGTTTAATACCTAAACACAAGGCAACAATAAAAGAAAAACTCACCTAACAGGTCATACTTCAGTAGTGTTCAGTCTTGTTTTTGTTGCATTTATTATGCTAAAAGTTGAGAAATATGTAAGCCAAAAGTTGCCAACACATCGATATTACGTATATTCCGATGCATAGCACAGTACCTGTATGTAGCTATATTTGTAATAATTGTGTTTTTATGATGTCGACTCCATGAAGAGTAGCCATTGTCAAGGCAGTAACTAATGGGGATTCTAATAAACAAACTAACAATGGCCACCTTACTCTACAGCTCTACTTTGGGTTCATGAAGTAAAGATTTATATGGCAATTTGTCCAGGAAAGAGGAGGAAGTCTGGGGAAAGGTTGTGTAAAATCAGACTGTGAATATCTAACAAACTGGGACTTTAAGGTTGTATTTTAAGGGTGGTTTCAACACCTGGTAATTCTGTAGATTTGGTTCAATTGGGACCCTACCAAAGATTAGAGAATCAGCAGGGATGCTGAATAGAGATGGGTTTAAAATCACATGGGAAAATATTAAAAGTGACATTGGGATTGAAGGAGTCAATGACCATCTGTAGATCCAGCTCACCTGAAAGTGCTACAAAGTCCCATTCTGGGCAGAACGCCAGACTCCCATCACCAGCCCTCCTATAACCCTAAAATTTACAAAACCGCAGCAGGTTCAGAGCAGCTTTAGAAACTGTATCTTAAACATTGGCGACTTAAATACAACGGGCCGTTAACTCTTCAGGAGTGGACTGTGAATCACCAGGAACACAGCAGTCTAATTTAATCTTGTTCCTGAGGCATCACTCATTGTTCCCATCAGAAGTTTATTGGCCTCAGGAGAGGCTGGCTGGTCCCCTGTCAGAAGGAGAGCCAAGTTTGAGAAATGAAGGAGTTCAGTTTTCACCTTTGTTCCTCTAGATACGAGTTGAGTTTCCTTTTTTAAAATGTTCTCTTACTAATCATATGGATTTTGATTAAAAATATGTCTGCTTTAACATAGATCAGTTTGATTTTTGATGGATTCTGACAAACAGGCACATCGGTAATCTCTGGATGCTGTTAAAGTGTTTAGTTCAGGTTTGTGAAGAACCAAAGAATTGTCTGGTTTACCAGTTTGACTTGAAACTTAGAAACTCCATAACTTTTTATTCAGTAAACGCACCACAGGTCCAGTTTGATGTGGCAAAAAATCCAGTTTGATTTTGATGGTTTCACTGAATGAAGAAAACTCTCATCTTTTATGGAGTATTATGCAACTGTCTGTCCAGAGTCATCCATCATGGATTATAGATCATTCGTTCATCCATCCATCCATCCATCCATCCATCCATCCATCCATCCATCCATCCATCCATCCATTCACACAATGTACACCATACTTCAGATTTTATATAGAAATCTTCTTTTCCTTCTTCTTCACACGTATGTCCTACATTCTGTTAGTGAGTTACATAAAATCAAAATAAAACACATTTAAATAAAAGCTTCAGTCCAGCTGAGAAATTCAGCAGATTATGAATGTTTCCTGTCTCAGTACGACCAGTAGGTTGCACTGAAGCCTAACTAAAGTAGTGTCCACATAGGGAATGTTTCATCAGATAAAGATCTCAGCCAAAAACCTCAGCAGCTGAAGAAATAATTGTTCAGTTACTGGTATTGACGAGGAACCAATGTCAGGCCTCCGCAGGCTTTAAATCTCATAAAGAAGCAGGTGATCAGACTCAATGTTATCCAGTTCAGACTAAGGTGGTTATAGTTAACTAAGCCAAACAAAAACTGAAAATGAGAAAACATTTTTGTTAACCAAAATAAATAAAAATGGTAACTAGTGGGGAGAAACTATAAATAACTGGAACTGTATAGTGAGTTTATAAAAACAATTGTTGCCAATAGAAGATTGGCAACAATCTTCTATGAAACAGTGTCACTGCTTTTAAATTGTTTTTATTGTTTTATGTTTGTGCATATGTATTAATTGGTTTTATTTTGTAACCAGGTTGTTGTGTATTGCAGATTTCTGCCCAGGTCCCTCTTGAAAATGAGATCCAGATCTCAATGGGGTTTACCTGGTTAAATAAAGGAATTAAAAAAAAAAAAAAAAGCTAAAACACACTAAAATTATAGATGCAATATTCTTTATTTTTGTGTTTTGTGAGTCTATTAATATTTCAACTGCTGTGAAACATATGTATTTTTTCCACACAAGCAGTTTGTCAGTTGTCTCCATAGTCTTCCTGTCAACATTTGCACTAGTCCGCAAAATTGTGACAACAAAACTTGGAAGAAAAACCAGTTAGTTGGTTCTTCAACAATAATTGAATACATTTTTTGAAAAAGGTATCTTCTGTTGAGTATTTAATACCCAGTTGATGTGTACATAATCACAAAATACTTTTTTGAATTCTTCACCTAACAATGAACCAATGTATGGAAAAACTAAAATTACTTCTATAACTAATAAGACTAAACAAAAATTAAACAATACTAATAAGTAGCAAACCCACTCTAAAAACTAACTACAAATAGTTTAATTAGACTAACAAAAAGTCACAATAATATAAAATTAAACTATGATGAAACACCCAATGCTATTATGACCCTAGTTGAGCTGACAGTCCATAACGCTGCCCCCCCCCTCGAGGAAGGACCTGCTGATCACACAGGGACTTCCTGAAGTGGACGCTGCGGTCAGAACGGCGTGTCCAGAATCATCCGGTGGATCGTAACGTCCTGGGCGGTGACTTCCTGCCGTGATGCTGCGGTGACAAAGCCTTTGAGATGAGGAAGACAGCATTTCCACAGGAGGCTGTGAGGAATGCAGGCCAAGAAACATTCCAGCTTTAATCACAAAGCCACAACTCTTGGTGGCACAACGAGACGCAGGAAGCTTTGCTAGATAGTTTTATATGAGAGGTAACTAATGGACGGAGAACCCTCACATTACTCTGCCCTTTTCCTCGACTCTCAGGAGCATTTTAGTGCTTTTTATCTCATTACCTTTGTTTTACTGCAAATTTATGGTACAGCTGAGCCGGTCGTGTTCTTTCCAGCTCGAGTCAGCTCTTTCTAGCAAACAGGCGAAGAAACCCATTATGTTACCTGACCTGCACCTGCAGATTGTGGCAGCTTTAAGGAGGCGCTGATTTTGCTTCTTAGTTGTCGATGGAAACAAAACAGGAGAAAATAGGAGTGAATTTCACTTTTCACTTTGAATACAGTTGTTTGTGTCTTGTTTAGCTTGGTTAGTCTGGCCTTTGCACCGGTTTTATTGGGACCAATTGGATTCAGAGCCACGGCAAAAGTCAGTTCCTCCACATCTGGGTTCCATAAGGTTCCCCTTATAGAGTTTTGTGAACATAGTTCAGGTTTTATTTGAGCTTCTGAGATGGTAAATAGACAAAATTTTTAACAGACTTAACCTAACCTTAAGCCAGTGTTATTCTCGTCACCTGTCAGTGGTCATAATGTTATGACTGATTGCAGTATGTGCCAATCAAAGCTTTTAAATTAAAACCAGTGGCTGCTGTCTGATTATGGTGACCTAAATTAGAGTTTCTTCATCTGATCCAACCACTGAGTGGATAGTTCTCAGACTCCAATCCTTGTACTTTATGTCAACAGCTTTTATTCATCCCTTTTTTAAAACACCCACATTTTTCATGTCTTCTAGTCATGAAGAAATGACTAGAAGACACTGGTACACTGGAGGAAATGCCACCAGCTGCTTTTCTGTTTGTATTAAATTCTTCCCTGGCTAAAAAAATAAACCCTCACATACATCTCCTCCTTGTGTGTGCCTGCAAAGGACACGCTTGATGTCTTTCTTTCTTTCTTTTTTCTTTTCAGCGTCTCTTCACATTTCATGTCATTCACTAATCACGTCGCAGTGGAGAAACATTGAGTTTCCATAAATGGAGGGAAGGGGGTAACAGCTCTTGCAGGAGGGCTTTTAATGTCAATTTGACGGCTCAGAAAATAACTTCCAGAAGAATGAGTGTCAGTGTGACACACAAACACAACACACCTTTGCAGGAGACGGAACGGGAACAGAAAGAGGAAATCCCACAGACACTCATGAGATCATGCAGGGAGGAGAGGGGGATTTCTGTCTGTGGATAAACTGGGAATAACTGGACTTAATGCCAGTAAGGTTGTTAAAGGTGACCTATCATGCTTCCTTGAACAAGTTAGGAAAGATCTACAGATTATACAAAACATGTTCATCTTATTTTTTGCACAAAATCATTCTTAGATAATGAGATTCCAGTCTGCTCAGGTTTGTCTATTTTGAGCTCCTTTCAGAATGAGCCATTTTAGGGCCTCTTGTCACTTTAAATCTAAATAAGCTGCTGCTGGCCATGCCCCCCAATTCAACATTTACACTCACTGAAAATACCTGCAAACAGATGCACAATTAAACAATTGTATGTCTTTGAAAACCAGAAATTGAGCCTCCTGCACAACCAATAAGAGTGTAGTAAGTGTTTTTCTAATAACAGGTCAACAATAAAACACTTGTTTTTATAGCAGTCATAGCACAGTCCATACAGTGGTAAAACCAGCTGACCAAACATGCTAGAGCTCTGCTTGGGTTGCTACGTAATGGCGCGTTGTGATTAAGCACTCGAGAGTCTTTTATTGTTTGTTTTTTTTCATTTGGCAGCAAAAAATATTAACTTATTGTCAAAAAATGGCTGGGTGTCTTTTTTAAGTGCTTGGGATGTTTTTAGAACCCAAATGGAAGTACAAAGATATTTAAAAAGTAAATTTTGTACATTATGTGCCCTTTAAGAGCTGTAAGGAGACTGAACTACTTCAGTAATAGAAGGTTCCTTTTGTCCTTTAGACTCTAGATGGACTTTGTCCACAAATACAATTTCATGTCAAATCTGCTTTATAAAGGTCTGCAGTTTGAGTTTGGATATAACACTAAGATGAGTTTCAGAATCACATACCAGCTGATGGCAGCCACTGCAGAGGGCGATGGCTCCTTTCCTCCTCTTTGTCCTGCCAGTTTTTCATGTCTTTCCCTCAGATCCTGAATGTTTTTATATATAGATGCACTGGTTTTTACGAGAGAGGAAGCAGAGACAAAGTGTGCGAGTTGGAGACCTCCAGGGCCAGCTGACTGAGTCGGAAAGGGAAAACAACAACCTTAGGACATTCCTGGTTTTTATTCCTGGTTTTTATTCCTACTTTTTTCCATTTAGCTCGTCATAAAAATGCTCCTAGTAAGTAAACTGAATTTCTCATCAGTTATATTGTCTGTCCAGGTCATAGGTTGCTCTAAAATTCTCATCATTTTGACTGATATAAAAAACTAAATTAATCCCATCATAATCTATTTTTGTCATTCTAAATTTAGAATGACATATTCAATTGAATTGAATTTGATTTCTGTTTTCTTAAGAATCAACAAGCTGAACAGACATCGCTCCATCACATATTAAGCAGATAAATACACAAAGCTTTTTCTCCACATTGACAAAAAGCTCAGACTGCAGCCTCAGTAACTCGTTATAAACAACGACATGAAAGTTATCAATGATTCACCTGCTGTGGCGTGAACACTCGGTTTGACATCTTCCCTCTGCTCTGTATTGATCTACACTGATATAAAAACACATTTGTCTGTCAAAACACTTTACCCAAAACTCAACTAGCTTAGTTTTAGCTTCCGGTTCAAATTCACCAAAGGAATGTTATGTTGTTGGATGTTAGGTACTAAGATCTTTACTAATTTATTAATTTATTTACATCTTTTAATGTATTTTTAACATTGTATTAAAGACTTGTGGTTAAATTATAATTCAATTTAATCAATAATTCATGACAATAACTGATAGAATGTTAGATTACTAAAATAATCATTAGTTAAAGCCTCTCCCTCACTACTTGTTTTTACATCCAAAGAGCTCAGTCTTTCTCTTCTACCCATAAAATATTTTTCAGCTGCTAATTTAAGTTAATATTAAGTTTGAATTTTAAATTCGTTTTTGTTTTTTCTTCTTTTTTTTTTTTACCTATTTTTGTGGGGTAGATTGGTCATACAACCAACAATTGCGATGATTTTTAAAATAACTGAAGGTGAGAGTTTTCTATTATCCAAATAGCCTCAAAATTATACATACAAGCTTTAATATCCTTTATTAACTGAATATTTGATCACCAGTAGTTGGGTTTGACCCTGTAATTCTGCTGTTTTGGAGGAACTCTTTGTGCTGGAGCCAGAATTAGACTGGACCACTGCTCAAGGTGAGGTTTGTTAAGGAGCACATTGATCCATTTTAAGTAAAATAGTTGGACAGACCTGATTGGATGTGTGTTGCGGTGGGATTTCCCGACAGGAACGTCTGATCCTGTAACAGTAGCACACATTTACCGTTGGCACTGGGAAACGGACCCAGTTTTGATTGAGCAACAAGATGGAGTTTATTTAAAGGCCACCTGGGATGTAATATTTATAACATGTAAATAATAATATTGAAGATGATGAATTAAAAGTGGCTGAAATAAATAAGATAAACTATTTGGTTTTCAAGCTCTACTGAAGTATTTTTTACTCACATTTTTATTGCAAAACTATCCACAGAAATTTCCAAACGTCTACCAGGATTTAGCAGTAGCTTTACATGCTTCTACATTAAGGAACCCCAGCTCTTGAGGGCCGCTGTCCTCCAATTTTTAAATGTATTTCTCTGTCAACACATAATTAGGTCAGGATCTCTGTGCATTCTTAAGTTTTTGCATCTAAAATGAAGGCCTTTCATTGCTTAAATTAATTAAAATATGCATTCAATTGGAAATATGGGATAATTCATTTTCCGATATTTTGCTTTTTCGTATCTTTTAGCCTGCTTCGTGTTGTCAGTCGGGTCCATTAACTAGGCCCTGCTGTTGTTAATGAAACTGAACTAGAAATGTGGATAATCACCATTCATTTGATATTTCTGTAAGCATCCAGATATATTTTCACAAACAACTTGGTTTTTCTTCCATTAATAAATAAAACCACCATTTGAAAACTGCATGTTTTTACTTACTCAAGCTAATGTCTGACTTTAGCATTTATATAATGATATAAAATCATTTCTGTGGAACAAAAATACAAGGCTGAAACAATTAATTGTGATTAATCAATTATTGAAACAATTGTCACCTAATTTAATAATCAATTAATCATTAACTAAAGTATACAGACTGTAAATAAAGGCAATTTTCCTGACATCACAGCCAAAGCAGTAATTAAGTCAAAACTGAATAATAAATGTATACATTTTGCATGCAAGATAAAAGAAAACCTTTGTCTGTTAACATATTTTACCCCAAACTCCTCATGTGCATAGTCTGAGCTTCATTTTAAGCACCTTTTACAATGCAATTATTAATCAGATAATTGAAAAAATAAATAATCAACAGATTAGCCCTAAGTCGAGCACAAAGAGCTGAGACTTTCACATGTTTATGTTAGAAGTATTTTTTAGCTGCAGATAAATCTTGTTCAACAAATGATCAAGCATTCACTAAACAAATTCTGTTGTATTTTAGGAGTTAAAATGTTTATTTTCACATTTGAAAAAGAAATTGGTTTGTTTAATGCATATTTTAATGTACTTCTAATATTGCATAATAAGGCTTCTGTGGTTTTATCCATCTAATTTAATTGTTAGAATAATTGATTAATAAATTAATTATTAGCTGAAGCCTTTAAAAAAATCTTTAATTGTTTAGCACCTGCTTCCAAGCATTCGATTTTGAGATGTCCATTTATTATATCAGGTTAACTATTAACTTATGAGTTAACAGAAAAACACAATAAGAACAACTAAAAACATTGGTTAATATGAAGTTTGAAGCCAGTTAACTGAATGAAGGCAACTGTTTGTTATGAGGGGCCGTTTAGGACAAAATTTACGTTTTAAATTTACGTTTTGTCTCTCACACACTACCAAAACCTCTCGCATACTCCAAAAAATAGCCACGCACACTCCAAAAAATTACGTTTTGTCTCTCA
>CAEFZY010042149.1:0-45976 GCA_903066815.1 Brachyrhaphis roseni
ATTGATTGGTTGATTGATTGATTGATTGATTGATTGATTGATTGATTGATTGATTGATTGATTGATTGATTGATTGATTGAGGCGCAGTGCCTGCTGATTTGTGACATTACATTTTAGAGGTTTTTGAAACAGATCGTTTTCCAGACACCAAAACACACTAACTTATTACCAAAAACCTGCTGGATTGCTTTTTGTAAGTGTTGGTCTATTTTAAGAAGCAGCAAACCCAAATGGAAGTACAAAAACATGCAAAATTTGAATTTTCCATAATATGTCCCGTTTAGATGGAAAACAGGACAAAAAAAACCCCAAAAACAAAGAAAGAAAAACGCAGCAAAATTAACTCACCTTTTTATATTTATTCAGATTTTAGTCAGTGATAATAAATTATAGCTCCATATCATTCTTTTGTTATGCAAGCTAGTGAAAAAGGAAATTCCAAAAGAAGTACTTGCTTTCCTTACTGAAGCTGAACACGATTAGGCCTACCAGACTCCTCTAATGCAGCCATGACTCAGGGCTCCTTTAGAGTCATTTCTGGTCTAATAGGGATTCTGGTCCACCATTCCCCAGTAAGCCAGGCTTCAAAATTAATGATATGTCTCTTTTAAAGATGGACATTTTCTGTCTCTGTTTGCTATCACATCAGGAGCCCCCATTAGGCTTTAATCACCAGCCCTGTGAGCAGAAACTGCCAGCACATTTCTGTTCGGTTTGGACAAAGAGAGGCCAATTTTGGAAGGGCATTTCTTCACCACCACCAAAGATAAAAGGTTCAAAGGGCCACTTTGGCAAATCATAAACCACTGAGAGACCAGAAGCTGAAATTAAGCAGTTAATGTTGTTTTCCAACCGTATAAAAGGGGAAATAAATTAACAGATGATAAAATGGTGAGCGATATTGGCACAGATTTAAAAGCCTGTGATGATCTCCCACTGTGCAACTGTCAACACTATTTACCTGGGGATAAAAAAGCCCAACAATAATGCTTGATGTCATTGTCAGCTCTTTCTCTTTAGAGGCTTTATTGGTCCATATTATGTGCGTTAACAGGCTATAAAGGCATCAAAAAACCTGACCTTTCAGCTTCATGTGGCCCCGCAGGTCATGGTACCAGGTGGGGTTTTTATCTACTGGAGAACTGAAATGTGACAAATGGAGTGAAACCAGTTATGAAGACGAGCAGCCGAGCGTGACATTTATGCAGACCGTGTTTTATGGAAGCAGCAGTCTGATCCCAGCGTCTGAGACAGACAGCTGATTAGATGGGAGAAGTAGTGGAATAAAACACATCACTAAATTCTAATTTTAGAGAAATGTTATTAAGGTTTTTAAATCAGATGACTGGATATTCTTTAATGTGTCAGACTGTTTGTGTTCTGCTGCTAGATCTCAAAATCTCCTGTCACAGAAGATGACACAGTGCCCCCTAGTGTGCAAATAAAATAAAACGGCAAATTTTCTCAAATTAAAAATAATCTTTGATTTTGACAAAGTTGTGACACTGAAAATCTAATTATTATTATTAGAGATAATTATTATCTCTAATAATAATGTTGAACAATTTTAAACAAAAAAATTCTCCTCCTTGCCTCAGCAAATAAATGCAATATTTGTCCTGATCAAGCCATTCATTATGAAAACTTCTTTCCTTTTACTCTGACTTCATGGAAAAGACTTTTTGTATGAAGTGAATGTATGCAAAGCCAATAGTACATAAAGAGCTACACCCATGACATGCATCATTGCACTTAACATTTATTACCACTGACAGCAGAGGGTAAACTAACTGAACTTTGTATTTATAATTTAATGCAGAGATAAACTGTAACTGAGCTGCCATGAGCTCCAAATAATCATCAAAGAAGTAGATACATTTTAATTCAGTTTAGCCCTACTTTGCTAAAATATGTACTATTCTTATTTGTATATCTTTCCGAGGACTGAGAACCCAAGCTGACCATGAAAGATACTGCTAAGTCAACGAGCCATTTCTCCCGCTAGCGCTAGACTCTTGCATTTGCTTTGGTTGTATTTACCCAGAATGCCCTGCGCTATAGTTTGCTTCCTGGTTTTGGAGTGGTCTCCGGTCTACGTGTACTCGAACCGCCGCAGAGTTCACTTCAACCGATCCAAGACCTTGGTTTTTAGGCGGACCAGAATTTGATTTTTTTGGTCCTCGTCAGAGTTTGATTACATATTTACAGACTAGAGTTTGTTTATAATGGACTAAACATTGCTGGTGTGAATGTATCTTAAGGTTGATCATATGCATGACTATGCAAGTTTTACAGCTGATTCTTATGTTTGTCTTCAAATCTTCCAGCTGCTCCTGGAAAACAAACAGGGCTTCCTCTGTATTTGCTCTGTTAAGGAATAACTTTCCATTTCATGCCAGAAAGGCCGCTTCACTGTTCACTTTCAAAGTTTGTCTTGTCTTAAAGCATCTTTTTTCCATGGCTTTTGGCCCCAGTGAAAGTTTTTAGTTTTTAAATTGCATGCAGCTGTACTCAAAGGACTCTCTTCTGTCTGTGTGAACAGCACTTTATGTCCGCTGTGATTGTTTAAAAATGTCTTTATGAATCAAAATGGAATGGAATGAAATATTTTCCAAAAGACATACTTGTGTGTTTTCTCATCTGTCAAGAAGACCCATGTGTCCTTCATATATTAAAGGACAAACTTGTTTTGCACTATCTGAAAACAGGAGTAGCAAGTATTTGATTTGCTTAATGGCTATACTGTAATAGCTACAAGATCTCAGCTTCACATATGTGTGAAGTTAGCGGAGTTTTCCTGTATCTGTGAGTTTCTTCAGGTTTTCTCTCAGTCAAAACACAAAGATTTTAATCCGGTAAAGTGAAATCTTACCAAACTATGTTTATTTTAGACTTAGCACCACCACAGACGAGGAGGGGAACAGGTTTTTCAGAGAGGTTGGTTGTTTTGACACAGTGCAGTGTGAAAGCGAACAGAAGCAGCGGGAGTCTTATTCCCACCAGTGCAGCGTCTAGGTGTGAGTGCATCTACATCAGTAGCGAGGTGAAGAAAAACTTCTGCCAAGAAAAGCATCCTAACAGTCAACATCCTTCCAAAACAACAACAAAAAAGCTCATAGAGACAAAGAACATTGTGATATTCTACAAAAAAAAAAACATAAGTATGGCGAGAAGAAGACAGGTGCAAAATAAAGTTTTATAAAATCTCGTCTGATTGTTTAGCATTTCTGGAAAAGCCTTTGTTCACAGCAGAAGAAAAGATGAATTGTAGCATGAATCCTAGGTGGTGCCAACAGTTAAACATCCTGATACAATCCATGTGTGACTTTGTCTCTTATCCAAGAAAGCAAGCTCATGTTCAGCAACACGTGATCAATCCTCAAAAAACAAGCGGAGAATCTTAAGACAAAAAAGGATCAACATCAGAATGTTGCATCCAGCATGTGAAAGAATTACCTTTCACTGAAAATGCTGACTCCTTTAATCAATGAAATCTTTACATTAATAAGGCACATCACAAAATGTTTAAACTTTAGACTGCACAGGTACTCTGCTCACCTTTTTCTCATCCTGCGCTAAAACAAATACAGGGTGTGTCTTCAGCCTACACAATCTGTATACATCTACATACATGACATTTAGTTTAATGTACCCTACCAGTTGGCCTTTACCTTTATTTACCTTTAACTCAATGTTTCCATTCTCTACTGTGTAAATACGGGTTAATATATCAGGAATTCACTAAACCCCTGGGCTTAACAGTTCACTGTGGACTCCCTGTCAGTTGCACGCTGCAGAAGAAAAAGTGTCATTAGGACAAGGTGATGGATTTGTTTTTCTTGTTCATAGTTCATTGTGTAAACCACATGGTTCCTGCTGCATCATTATCACCTGGAGGGGAATGTGACCACCTGAGCTGGATCTATAAAAGGAGGAGAAGAAAATATTTAACTCACCGCCTCCAGAAGAAGAAGACCAGAGAGCAGGTATGTCAGTTCAGAAGTTTCCTTAAGTAACTGATGCCACAAATAGATTTAACTAAGAAGAACATCCATCAGTCAAGAAGGCAAACCTCATTAAAAATGTATGTATATTCTTGCTGTTATTATTTTTGCAGTTGTTATTGAGCTCAATTAAAATAAGCTTCAATAAATCATGGGAAAAAAAGAAAGTAACTAATTTAGGAATGACAAAAGTCATATTTGTTCTTAAAACAAGGAAGAGTCAAGAGGCTGTGCAGAATATTACAGTGTTGCACTTCTTTTGTAGAGGAATCTTCTTTGTTGTCGGGAAGATGTTTGTCATCTTGATTTGCATCTTGACACTCCAAGATGTGCACACTGCTTGTGTTGTGGTGAGTGTAACTCTAACACTTTGATTTATGTGATAATCTGAAACATGTAAATGTAACGGAAAAGCAAAACACAGAAGTAACCCATAAAGGCCTAAATAATTTACCACACTGTACTCTGCAAAGAATGGGTTTCGAATCTGGATTAACTGAACGGGTTTAACAAAGTTTAATTATCTTTATCTTTGTTTCCCCAAGACAATGAAATATCTTATGGGTTATGGTCATTTAGCTCCTGACATGGTCTTCTGCAGGAAATGCAGCTATATGCCCTCAATAAATTCATTAAGAAATAAATTCAAACATCAACAACTCTGCCTTCTGTTTGGCCCAGTTGAAACAACTGGAGAAATCCAGCTCAATGGGAGAAATCTGAAGGGAGATGAGAATCAAGCAAAAACAAGCAGGAACAATAAAAAGGTTGTGTTGACTTTAGTCATTTATCACAGAATTAAGAAGATAAACAAGCACTGAACACGCACAAGGAATTCAGGTGTTTTCAGGAACCAATTAACAGACTCATGGTGTTAATTTGTACATTATTGAAAACCAAACAGTTAAATGAGCTGCTTACTCACACGTTTGTTTCACATAAACTAACCTGATTTCTTTTCCTCATTCCCTCATGCACATGGCTTCACATCATCCTGTGTTCACAGCAAGGTAAGCACCCTGTTAAATCCAGCAGGCGTGTTTAGAAGCACCGTTTTATTTTCGGCATCAGCTGAAACCTTGCCAGCACGGCTCACAGTCAGATTAGCGGATTTAGCTCAGTCCTGTGTCTGTGCTCCTTTGTTACGTCGAGCCATTTCAGAGCAATTAAACCAGGATGTGTTTGTGAGTCATATCTTAAGCCGCCAGAGTAAATGTCAGCGCTCATTGTGTCTTTAATCTGCTGTTTACACATCGCTTTCTGATGTATGTGTGTTCTTGTGTCTGTACAGATGTTTGCCCGGAGAACACAACCGTGCAGGCCGAGATCGTAAATGTTCACAACGCCTTCAGGAGAGCAGTTGAGCCTGCTGCTGCCGACATGCTGATGATGGTTGGTCCTTTTTCAACGTCCTTTTTAACATTTGATTTTCTGCAACTAAGCAATAATAATAAACAGCAATAAGCAACAAAATAATCAAAAGATCGCCATTGGGTCATTGCTAAAAGTTGGACAAATAATAAAGTTTTTAGTCACCTACTACAAGTCCAGATGATGTCTTGACAACCAAGATATTTTGTCAGTAAAGTTGTGCTGGATGTGTCAAAATATATTTGAAAACCTGCAAACTCTGCCCAGCAGATGCAACAAACCCAAGATTGTAGGTGTGAAACCATCAAGATGCACAAAAAGCAAGCTTCTGATGTCCAAACATGATGTTTCTTTAGATAATATGTACAAGCTCAATTAGTAGTTTTCAAATTTGGACAGGGCCATTCTTACAGCTTCACATAAACTAACCTGATTTATTTTCCTCATTTCCTCATGCATTCAGTTTCCTATCCATCTCCTGACTGATATTTTTTTTATATATCTCAGTTCATTGTCTTCCTGGAAGTCCTTCTTTCGCTCCAGTTTTTTATGCATTATAATCCATCTAATAGGCCCAAACAGAAGAATAGTTGTGAAGCTTAACGCTACTGCCATCTATTTATCATTCACACTATTCATTCAACCATGTGACACAAATTGTTTTTACTGAAATTAAAACAACAAGAGGGAAAATAACCATCAACAAGCACTTCAAACATGCTAAGCTATGTAGAAGCAAAATGTCGCACCATATTGATCATTGCAAAATCACAAAATTTTACCAAGTATTTATGGTCTCGTTCCTAGAGCAAATATTTTAGTACATTTCTAATAAGAAAAAACTAACAGAGGTAACTTTTCAGCAAGATAGAGGAGCTCGTTTTAAGTAAACAGTTCCTCAATATTGATGAAAAAGTACTAGTTTGACTGGCAGATTGTTTAATTAATAACGTGAAAATCATTTGTGTAATAACTTGAGTTGTGACTTGTGACAAAAACTGATTGAGTAATGAGATGCAGTAGTGTGTGGCCAACCTGATGACCAACATGAGGAGAAGACGCCGAGCTGTTGTGGTTGTACGTAGTTTTCTTATGCCCAACTGAGGCCTCTGTTAGATAAATGAAAAAAGAAAGAAAAACAAATTATCAGTATTTCTTATTTCTACAAAATGTAATCATTCAATTGTAATAAATGGCACCAAACATGAATCAGTAGCAGAATAAGGTCTTTGTTCCTTATTAGAGACAATTTGTCAATTATGTCATGGGCAAAACTGACATATTATTACTTTTCTAAAACAATGACTGAAGTCATTTCTTGCCAAAAATCACATCTTCCTTTCCAAAAGATGTTTTAGTAAAAAAGGAATCCCTTTTAGCAAAAACCGATGGGTTTAGCTGTCTCTTTATGTCAACATATTCCCTATGTATTGTGCTAAGTTTAGAATAAAATATTAATTAAAATATAGAGATGAGGAAATACAATCCTCTTCCTTAAGGATTGCATTTCCTTAAACTGAAAGCACAACCAGTCATGTCATGCTTTCATATGCACAACTAGTGATCTAGTCAAAGTCTGAACTTAAATGCAATTAGAATGTTTTGTCTTAGTCTTTAAACATGCTTTTACATTGGCTCAAAACTCCTTATTATTTACCAAACAGTGTCCCAAAATTATGCAAATGCAATTTAAGAGACTCATAAGTTACTGCAAAAACTTAATGGGAGCTGTAGACACTAAGTATGGCACACAAGATTCAAGGGGAAATTACTTTTTATGTTAGTTTGCATAATAGTCTTATTTTAATGTAATTATTTAAAAAATATACTTTTTGTATTTGTACTTCTTATTTTACTAGAACTTTTATCTGAATAAAACCTAACACAAGCAAGCCATATGAATTCAAAATCCAATGGAGAAACAGAATTATTACTTTATTTTCTAGGAAAGAAGTACAGCTCTACGCAGGAAGCAAAAAATATATATTTTGGAGCTTAGTCTGATGATCATTTTGTGTGTCAGTTAACTATGCAATACAACATTTTTCTTAGTTGAGCTTGTCCTTTTCTTTGAAACTAGAATTAAACATTTAATTTTTTTTCCCTCAGACTTACAGTTTGGAGTTAGCATCCAGCGCTCAGGCTTGGGTGGATAAATGTATTCTCAGTCATGGACCAGCCAGCACCCGTCTGCTTGATGGTACGTTTGCTGTGCCTCCATATATTCTCTCTTTCTTTCCCTTTTTGTCATTTTGGGGCTGTAAATATTTCCTCCATTAATGTAAAAGATCTTTTTGAACCGACTGCCCTTGTGATAAATGATCAGAGATACTGTGAATGTTATCTTATGTCTTCTTTTAATAATGAATTATATTAGGTGAGATGTTATCATGAAGGAGAATAACTTTTTTTTTTTTTTTTTTAATGAAGCCTGCTTTATACAAATGGTGTAATCTCATGGGGGATAAAAAAAATAAAATTATCTGCAAATACTCATTAATCAGTGCTGTCATGTGTTTCCCTCCATTACCCAGGATATGAATTAGGTGAGAATCTCTTCTATTCTTCCTCCCCATCCTCGTGGACCACTGTTCTTACGGCCTGGCATAATGAGAAGTCACACTATCTTTACCCCAATGGATCCACCAACGGACAATCCATCGGTCACTACACACAGGTGCACATTTTTATCATACCGTGTTATTTTTTTTATAAAGAAGACTTCGCTTTTACTGCTCTGCTACTCTGGTCAAGGGGTGGTTACAGAGTGTACTTACAAGGAATGTTTCAAATGAAACCATCCCAAAAATGACCATTAATTATTGTGTTGCCAGGTTGTGTGGAACAGCTCCTACAAAGTGGGCTGTGGACTTGCTCTATGTCCCAACAACATCTACTTCTATGGCTGCCATTATTTCAGAGCGTATGTGACATTTTTACAAGTAATTTAGGAAACTCTTGACTGTATTTTACACTGCATCTGTAAGCCTTTCACTTTGTCCATATCTTGTTACATTAGTGGATTTATTTCATTTAATTTTTCAGAATTCAACAAACAATACACCATGCAGACATTGTTTTGCAAATGTATGAAAAAGAAATTACTTATAAGCATTTCCATACTTTTTACTCAAACACACTCTAGTGTGAGTCCAGATGATATCCAATAAATTAAGTTTAGCACAGGTGGATTCATTTAAAATTATAAAATGTCTGAAGGGTGATTTTTTCCAACCTTTGTGAAAGTTTGCAAAAGTTTTCTTTATTTTAATTTTTAAAACAATTTCCACTTCATTATAATGGATCATGTTGAGTATCTTAAATACAGGCATTAAGATTTGGTGAACAAACACATAAACAAAACAAAATGTACAAAAAAGTCATAAAAAGAGTCCAACGAGTTTATTTAGGTATTTGTAGTAGGGAATGTGTTTTATTAATACTGTACAGCAAGAAATAAGAAAAAAAATCCTCATATAATAAAGAAAAAATGTTGAGGAAAAACTTGATAAATGTTTGAGTAGGAATATTATTTTCTGCTTTATAAAATCTAAACAATTTTTGTCCCTTAGTGGAGACTTTAAGAGATGGCCTCCCTACAAGGTTGGAGCATCATGTGCTTCCTGCCCAAACAACTGTGTGGACAAACTCTGCAGTAAGTAGAGTAACAAACTTACAGAAACGTGTCATTATCTTTTAAGACATCCTAATTTCTTCCCTATCTTTCTCAGCCAATCCATGTCCTTATATAAACACCTTCATCAACTGTCCCAGACTGAAAGTCCTCAACGGATGCAGCAACCCGCTGGTGTTTGCCTGGTGTCCTGCTTCATGCAAATGTACCACTGAGGTTGTTCCAATATATTAGACTGAACAGCAAGAATACTTAAATCACACTTGTTCTTTATCTGTACTGAATATAACGCTGGCATCTGCAAAGTACAATAAAGCCAATCATTTATAATTGGAATATTTTTGGGTGTAGCTTGTCTTAATTGAATGGGTCCATATCTGTAGGTACATCTATTAAAAATAGATAACTGATTTTAACATAAAAATTTGCAAACGTGACATGTAGCACTTGATTAAGTGAAAGATTATGCAACTGTATAGGCATATTGTAGTATAAAAATCTCTGGAGTTTTTAAAATGTTTTAGAAAACAGAAAAGATTTCAGAGGATTTTATTTGTAGCTTTTTTTATGTTTCTATTATTATGACTATTTTGGGGAGATTTTGTTTTGTTTGTTGTTCTTGGTTCTAAAATTGGTTTCTCTCTTGGATTTTCCCAGCCTCAGGCCTCCCGATTTCCTTTCTGTTATGTTCCTTGTTAGATCACCTGCAGCCAAAACATGTCAGCTTTTCCAGGAAACGCACTCCTTTTTGTTTTTTCTCAATACATTATTTCCTTCATATTTTCCATCCCGTTTTTCCTCTCTTAGTTTGTTTAGGCTTTGTTTGACTTTGACTCCAGTCAGATGCCTCTGCAGCACTTTCAGTTAAGTCATAAGTTATTCTGTCTTACACTGACCTGCTGTTCTGTCATTATTAACCCCTCAATTGAACTTCTTGACTTTATATATATATATATATATATATATATAATAACATAATAACAGTTGCTGTATTAGCTGTGCCATGGAAGAAATTTTAAAAGAAACCAGATTAACTGGAGTATCAAAGCACCGCTTCCAACCAACTGCTCCTTTAAACTACAGTTTCCTTCACAGAACAGATATCAGTAAAATACGTTGATGACTTTGCAGCTGCTGATAACAGTCAAGCCCTTAAAGAAACAGAAGACCTGTCAGGACATGAAATACTTTTCATCCGTGACTTGCTCAGCAACTGTAAGCTAGATTTCTAACCAATTGCTGTTTGGGAATCGTTTTGTTAATGCCAACATCGTAGTTCTGTCAGTCACAGTGTGCCATCTTCAGCATGTTGTAGTTATAACTACAATAGGGAGTACATAGGGACGCAGGCATTGAGCTAAAGTATCCCTTCAATGAGATATTTACAGTTTGTTCCTAAAAATGGGCTAACTAAACTACAAAGATGGGAAATTGGAAGAGGTGAAGTGACCACTACCCATCTAAAGTTGTCTATTTTTATGTCACAAAGAAAAACTATTGGACCCTACTTTCATGTCCATAAAAAATATATATATACTTTTTTAAATTTTACTGTCAGCTAAGGTCCGATGAGACCAAGAATGAGCTTGTGAGCAACAAAACCTCCAGCTATGATTGTTGTAAAAGAAAGGATCAATGTGTAGAAAAGTCTTTCATGCCTAGTGTTTGGTATGTTAGAGGATCTATTATGATGTGGGACTCTCTCTTCCAAAATCTTTGGGAATAATTGTTAGTTTGTGGCATTCTGCAACAATTAAAATCCAAAAGAATTTCATATAAATCTCATAATCTTTGCCTGAAAACTAAAAGTGGAACAGGAAATGAGTCACCGTTTCTTTGAAAGGGTTTGCGTTACTTAGCCAAGATAAAGGACTGGTAGATCCAACTCTTCTTGTGAGTAAATCATATTACAAATACAGTAAAAGACAAATACTGTATGTCATTTTTTTTTTTTTATATTTGTCTACATCTTGCTTGAGAGTTGTAGTTTCAGTAAATATTTTTGCAGTTTCTGATGGTGTCAATCTTCATGAACAGTCTGTTACCAACCAGATTGCTACGATTCTTTAATTGCAGGTCTGCACAAAAACTGAACCTATGGGCCTCACTTTGGACTCCTGCTGCTACCAGAAACTATAAAATGCTAAAAGAGAAAACTTAGAGCTGTTCAATTGAAAAAAGAGGGATGTGTAAAGTAATTATAGCAGCAGTGCTGGTAAGTGTAGCTGTTGGTGGCATCATACTTTAGTAAATCCTCTGTGCTGTTATTGGTATTAAAGAGGAAATATTTCTGCTTTAAACAACAATAAAGCGATTTTCTATTATGACCATAGACAACTAGAAATGTTCAGAGTAAAAAAGAGGCTAAATACATATTATAAAGAGACTGCACATAAAGAAAGAAATCCTCAATTATCCCTATTAACTATAATCATAAACAATCCTCATTATTTTGAACATTGTCCATATTGACCAGCAGGTGGCTCTGTTCTACAACTCATTTCCTTCATTGATATCCCCAACAGCATGCAAGTATCAAAGACTTTTAGGCCTTTCAAACACTGCGTTTTTTAGAATACAGTATCCTAAATGTTGGTTATATTTGCTTTTTTACATGAACTGCCGTTCAATTGAGCCATCTATCACTATTACTCTCAATTTCCTTTTGCTCAGGGTGTGTTCTTATTTTGCAAAGGAAACTTGACACAACAGCAAAAGAGACAGTTAAAGTAATTACTTCACCTCTGAGATTAGCACTTTTTTTTCTGTATTTACTGCCTACACAAAGAGGAAGATCACCAAAGCACACGATGTGACAGATAAACAAATGTCATGTGAGCAAAGCCTTTGAAATTACTTCATTAGAATTCATCACATGTGCCTTTCAGTAAAACCGTCAACATTTGAATATGTTTCACAGTCTCACTTTGAAATAGAAAGTAATAACGGATTTAGTTTTCTTTCTAAATAAAGGAATTTACATTTCGGAAACAAGATGTGCAGACTTTGGATAAATGTTTCTTAGCAGAAGGAACCTTTTCTAGTTTATGTTTCATTTTCATTTTATTGCATGAAAATTGTATTTGATCTCCTTCCAAACTGCACAAATTCTGCAAAACTGCAAGATTAAGTTTGTCTTTGAGAATGCCTCCTGTTCTTTGCTCCATAACTGTATTAACTGTACTTATTTTATAATAAGACACAATCAGTCAATCAGTCTCCAACATCACCACAATGAGAGAGAATTTGGGTGATACCAATGGGCTGAGAAAGACCAAGAAGTTAGGCTGCAGAATAATAGGCAAGCTTAGTAAACAGGCAACCACTTTTGATAATTATTTGGAAAATGGCTTGACAAACATATGGAGAGGATGAGTGGGGCCATGTATTAAAAGATTTTGGGCAACAACTGATGAGTCATGGCTAGGACATCCAGCAAGACAATAAATCGAAACGCACAAACATGGCAACCAATTTTTGGCTCAGAGAGAATCATTCAAGGTCTTGGAATAAGAACCAAATAGAAAATCTTCTGGAGGGAGCTGTAGCTCTGTTGCCCAAAAACCTGAGAGATCTGTATGGAGGAGTGGGCCAAAATCCCTGCTGCGGAGTGAGTAAACCTGGGCAAGAGCTACTGGAAACATCTGACCTCTACAACAGAAAACGAAAGATTCTGTGCCACATATTAAGCCCTATTTTTTGTATTTTATCAAATACTTATTTCATGCAATAAAATGCAAATCAATTATTTAAAAAACATCATACAATGTGATTTTTCTGGGTTTATATTTTTAGTTTCTGTCAAAGTTTAATTGTACCTGTGATGGAAATTACAGACTTCTGCATTCTTTGAATGGGGGGGGAAACATTAACTGTTTAACAATGTTTATTTCAGTAGCATGCTTCAATTTAAAATGTAAAAATCATACTGTTCAGATTCATTTTACACAAAGGGATTTCAAATGGTAATAATTTTGGTTATGCAAGTCATAAGCAATTAACTGACATGTAAAATATCACAAAACAAAATGTTTCAATGAGTAGATGTTTTTTTTTAAAAAAATGGCAAGCAGCATAATACTTCGGTTGAAAAGCGAAAGTTGGAGAATAAGGTCCACAATTGTATAAATGCAGTTGAGTTTAATCATATGAACCTGACTTTCAACATCTTTACATAAATTTGGTTGAAACTGATGGTCTAAAAAGTAAAACTTTCAAAATATTTTTGCTAGGATAAATTAAGATCAAGGTTACTTAGTGGCTCAAATGATGTCTATTGACAGGAGGGTAACTTTTAATTCCAAATTAAATGCAACTCTCATTATTAAGCAGTAATAATCAGTGAAAAATACAGGTACAGAATATAACTGATGTCGGATATTTCGCGACACTAAAAAAGCAAAAAAAATGTCACTATCTGCCATTAAATGAAGCAAAACCTTTTCCTGTTTTAAGTCAGCTAAGAATATTATAATATTTATAATTGCTAAACAGTGATAAAACTTTTTTATATTCAGAAATGTACACAAATTGTCTTAATATCAGGTGGAAATACCTTTTATGTTGCATGACTAGGCACACCTCTTACAATAATTATTTTTGCCCATTTCTCAATGCTTTCTTCTTTTTCATTAGACCATAACACATTGGTCGTTATGGTGAAACACTTTAATTTTCATCAGACAGAACATGTCACCTGTAATTAAAGGCTTTCTGTGTCATGGTATTTGGAAAAACATCAATCTGGTTCTTTATTTTTATTATTGTTTTTGAGGTAATGGATTCTTCCTCGCTGAGTGATCTTTGAACCGCTTTCGGTACAGGATTATCACAATCTTGACAATAACTTTTGCTTTTGTTTTAAGTTTGATGTCCTCATACTCCAAAACTCCCCCCTCCCTGATGGTGGGGCATTGTTATACAGTTTATTCTTGCACATGCATAGACAAATGAAGGTGACACTTCATATGGGAAAAGGTTGTTTGTTCCATATCTGGTTCAACTCACCCTGTCTGTAATAAATCCACGAGTTTCACGTTTTACGTTGAATTAAGGACATACCTTTTCTATGATATCCTAATGTACTGACGTGTGTTTGTTCTGAAAGTCCCAGAAAAATGTGCAGGTGTTCAGGATAATTCAGTAGAGTGACAACAAACCTCGTGCGCGTTCACGAGACATACACAACTTTGTTCCCTGGAAACGACTCATTCAGTGACGATTACAGATTTAACGCCGCTCTTTATCTCTTTTAAAACGGAGCCGAACCGGTGCTGACCACAATAAGTCGCCGACGGAGACAGGTTAGTATTATGTAGTTCGTCAACCAATAGCAGAAGCTGCCGGTTGGACTTCGGGCAAACTAACTTCCCTGAGCTAGCGAGTGAGTGAGCGAGCTTCGTTAGCCTGCTAACTAGCTGAGCTGACAGAAAACAAACGACAGTCTGCTCCTCAGGCTGCTGGAGCAACAACTTCAGCTGAAACACGGGCTGTGACTATGGAGAGACCAAGCAGCTCTAAAGGTAAGACGCGGACCCGGGGACGTTTCTAGCTAATTATGAGTTCTGTGAGGAGGTTATTTTATCTGCAGAAAGGCTCTTTTATTTAAATAAATAGGTGTGAACGGCATCATCATGCATAAACCCCACTCGTTCACATGAAAAATGACTGGTGCATGCTGTATGTTGAGAACATCCGCTTTCAGTGCTAACAAAATGTGCTTTCTTTTCAGGTCTCTCCTTATGCTGTCAACATAAATCCTGTCTGTAATTCACAGACGGAGCTCAGTGCAGGGAGGAAGCCTCTCATTCCGTAGGAACCTGGCGGACACGAGCACCGAGAGATGAGACGGCACATGTTACACCGAGGCAATAATTACAATAACAGTAGTAATAACAATAAAAGACTGGGAGGGATATCAGAGTGAAACCTTTGTTTTTGAGTGCTGTGAGAGTGTGAGATCGAAGTGCCTATGGCGGAGTTAGGGGAGGACGGAAGGCTCCCTCCGGTTCATTTCGGGCACACGGCCGTGCCCAGCGACGAGGCTGCGGGGAAGACGCATTGCGAAGTGTCGGTTCTGAATGGAGACTGTGGGATTTCGGAGAATATGATGTGCTCAGGCTCCCCGCTCACACCTGGCAGCCAAACCGGAGTAGAAACCGCCAACACCTCCGTGGGGCCGGATGCCAAATCTGACATACCTCGCCGGAGCAGCATTATTAAGGTAATGTTTGAAGTTGGGGCGGTTTGCTTTGCATTCTGGTGCTGAAGTTACAGCCTTCCTGTTGGGGTAATTGTGCATGTGGTGTACAAGGTGTTTCCTTAACCACACACCAGTAATTAGGTCATCAGAAACACACCCTGTATTATGTGTGAAAATAATCTCAGTTAGTGTTCTTCACCGTTATGTGTATGAGGTCAAATAACTGATGGAAATTATAGAACGCTATAATTTCCATTGAAACTAGAGTAGTCTTGTGTTTATGTAGAAACCTAAAAAAGTACAGATGTCTGAGAGCACTGGAGGAGGAAAAAATCTAAACTCTTGACCCTAATGATGGAGATCCAGACAATCTTTGATGTGGTATAGCAAAGGTCAACTTGTTGCCTAGACGTGGAGATGCACCGTTCAGGCTTTTCCCAACCAATGCCAATTGCTGGTTTAATCTTAGGTCTGACCTGACTTATTGTGGTTCATTATTAGCATATCTAAGACATTGTGAACTTCCCCAAACAATGGCCTAAGTCATTTACTGCAAAAAATTTGTTTTGAAAAAAAAATAAATAAATAAAATCACCACTTGTTTTATGCCAAAAGATGATTTAGGTAAAAAAAATATCTTCGTTAAAAATGACAGTCCATTATTTTAGAACGGTGACAATATTTGAAAGAAAATGCAACGTGGGAACCTCAGATACCCAGGTGTAATGCTACATGACAAACTATTCGCTTGCATTTACAAAGCAGCACACCCTGATGTATCATTCGTTTTCTTGTCACTGACTAGTTGGCTGTACCCCGAATGGTGGAGATAAGGTAGCTGGTAGCTTCTATAGTGGTGTTGAGATTGTTTTCACTGTGTGTATTAATGCATATTGAGGTATATTTGGTGTTTGAACCAGTAAAATAGGCAGGTGGAACTAGTGTTTTTAGAGGGGGTCTCAGTTATTGGTGGATTTCAGCTATTAGCAGGCAATAGATGTTCCCAACCACCGCAAATCCCCCCTGGTCCACTGTAATCCAGTTAAACCTAGTCATGTGTTCTTAAAGGGATCCTGCTGAGCTCAAGTGTAATCTTCAATATCAGGTTAAGTAGTAACAATAAGCTGATTATCAATTTAAGTCAGTCCAGAATTACCAACTTTATATATGAATGCTCATGCTAAAAAGAGATGAAATAGGAGCTACTACAGGAGGACCAGTCACAGAAGTGGACTGAACAAAACAGTCCACAAAAAACAGACATATTATGAAAGGATGAATCAATTGAATGCTCTGTCAATTTAAATTTCTATTGTCTGCAACTTTTTTCAGTTCAGTTTTACAAAGTGGTCCACACAGGTAAAAGGAGTCAGTCTATCAGGCTGATCTTTTAGAAAAGTCCAGGTAAAAATTTGTGAAGTTAAACTGTCGTTTCAAAAATTATACAAGTGATGTGAGTTTCAACATGATTTACAGATGTAACATGTCACAGTTTGGAGTGTGGTTTCAGAGGGAAGCATTTTCACTGAGTAATGTCATAATTGTTAGCTTTTAATCTTCAACTTCTTACTTGACGAAACTTGCGCGTCATCAATCTCAGTTTATGTACATAAGAATCAGTTTTGCCGAGATATCTAAAGTCCTTTCTAGATGAATCTTTTCTGTTCCTTAATTATGATTTGGTCTTTATTCCTCACTGTCAACTACAAAGTACTGACATAGAATGGGAGTTAAAGTCATCCCACCAATATTATGCTCTTAATTTTAGGAGGTTGTCACAAACCTGTAACCAATAAAAACTGTAAGGGAAGTAAGGGATTGTAGAATGACTTGATAAAGGGATATGATACAGAGCAAAAAGCAAAAAACAGGAGGAGTCTGAGAAATTCTGCTGTTTGGAAATACGTCTGGTTGTGACAAACCCAAAACAGTTATGATGCATGAGGGCCACTCATCACTCTTAAGACTTACTCAAGAGTTAACCTAACTTAGCCCAGATAAAGTAATTTTGTTGTAAAGTGTTACAACAAAAACTTTACAACACATTCTATGCTATTCTGCTGTATGATGAGCAGAATAGCAGAACAGTTCATTAAGCACTAATAAACTACAACATTTAGTAGATGTTTATAAGATGGGTATAGTGGTAATAATTAACATGGTATGAAACTTTAGGTAAATGACACTTAGTGCAAAGTTTCATTAAAAGTCCATTAAAAGTGTCAATTTTGCATTAAAAGTGTAATTATTTATCGAAGGACACTTTATGACAACAATCATAAATATCCATGAAGACTCCTTCATGTTTATGACTGTCATGTCAGTTTTATGCACACCTCTTCAAATAAAGTGTTAACAAGAAATCTTGTTTTTGAGTTTTAAAGAAAATTAGATGAGGCTTTGTAGGACATTTATTAATATTGGACCTAGCTATTACTAGTTCCCAGTAAAGTTTGGATAAGTATGGAAATAAAAAAATAAATCGGTATGAATTATTTTTCCAGACTTTTCTTCAGTCTTCTAGTTTTCAAAGTATTAAAGTCTAATTCTTTATTTTCAATTTCTATTATTATGTTAATGTGTAACTTACCAAATCAACTCTTAAATTTTAACATTTTACCAATCCTGATTTGGTATTTTACTAAATGAACTAAACCTGATTAAAAAATCAGTGTTAGTTTTAAGCAAATAAAGCACTAAAATGGCCAACAGTGGTTTAGAAAGTCTGCTTTCTGCCACATCCTATTAGACAAGTCCAATCATTCTAGAGTATAGAACTTTGTAATAAAAGTGTGGAAGAACATGTATTGGAGACTGAGAAAAACAATAGACCCTACTTCAACTATACAGAGCTAATTTTCAAAAGTTTCATTTCAAAGCTGAAAGAGAACGAGTGTCTCTTCTGGGAGCCATCTCTTTATGCTATGGTGTTTTTCCAACAATTAAGTGGCAAAATGTTTAAAAAGCCCCTTCTTCACATGCATGCACACACAGCCTTAAGCGGAAAGTTTGCCTTAACAACGTAACGACATGATCACAGTCATAGTATCTGATATTTGTGATGCAAGTTTCAGGTTTTGTTAAGAGGTTGAACAAAGATTGGCCTGTATCGTTTCTTGATACTGTTAAAACTTCCTTGAGAAAATTTAGGGGTATGTATAGTATAGTCCGCTTAGATAAGCGAGATGATAAAGTACTTAATGTAATTTAGGGCATGTCAAGACTTTCTCATTGATTTCTTACTTTACTTTATTTGATTAATGATGTAACACACATCAATTTCGCTGAAGTTGCATCATGGAACAGTGATCTAAGCAGTGAATAAATAGATAAGGACTCAATAAAAGTTCATAACCTCACAGTACAGTGACAAAAAATAAAAACTAACTCATTTATGAGTTTGTGACAATGTCATATTTGTCACATCAAGTCTGAGCAGGAGATGCAGCAGGCTGTAAGTGTTTCAGGTGAAGACCCTTTTTAAACATGTGCATTAATCTCCATGAATCAGAGTTTCTGTAATACATATTCAGTTTTGCGTTTTTTCCTTCTTCCGTTTGCTTTTTTATCTCCAGCTGATTTTGAAGTTGTTTTGGTTTCTACTTTGCACTGCTTGCTTCTTCAGTTTAGTCTTTAATAGTGGCTCCACTGTTGAATAAAGTTGAAAAGCTAAACAGGATGTTTTGATCTATATGGCCTGTATTCTGTCATTAAGTACACTTTTAAGTATAAGGCAAATTATTTTCAGAATGTAATTATGTATTCGTAGCAAGTGCAAGAAATTTACATACTATGCTTCCCCACTCCCTAAACAGAAATTCTTCCTGTTGAGAAAATATTATAGCCACAGGTCATTAATTTCAGCAGAAGAAGAGTTAGCAGTAGATTATGCTTTCTTGCCGCACAATGTTAAATTTACAGACACAGACATTGTCAGTTTGTCTCAACAGTATTCAAAAACACAATGTTGCCATTTTTAGACGAGTTTGATACTAAACACTCTAAATTTGATGAATAAATGTATTTCAAGTCTGTTTATTGTTGTATTTTAGTTAAGTTTAACTTTAATTGAATGCTAGACATTCCCAGTGCTGCCCTCTACTGCACTGGAAGATTACATCCCAAATTGTACATACAGTCTTAGATCTTTCAAAGAAAAACATTTTTGTATGTATTTACTACACTTCTGCCCTGATGGACGTGATATCATCTGTTTTCTTAATTAATTTGACAAATCTCTTGACTATTATTGCCAAAATACTCACATAAGAAAAAATAAACTAAGAAAAAAAATTAACATAAATAAACTAAGAGTTTTGCTCAATTCTCTCCAAGACAGTTTTACTATAGAGTCAGTCCTTGTCAGGAGTTTGGTGTTCACATTAAAAGTGACAAGCCTTGTTACTAATTTATTTAAATATCCAGGATTTTAATGAAATTCTCGATCTTCTCCAATAACTTCTTTGATATCTTTTCTTTTAGCCAAAGGAGACTGTTTGGAGCTGCGGGTGCTCTGTTTACATGCCACAGCATCCTGGTTTCTATCAAATTACTTCAGAGGAGACACTCAGGCTTCTCAAAACAAAAGGATAAGATCATATCCAGACAGAAGATGTTGTGTATGTGAGACTATTTGTATATGCAAAACTAAACTGGAGTATTTAACAAGTTGGGCTATGGTCAGGCAGTGCTGGGTATTGAATCAATTACAAAATTTTAATGAGAGTCACAGAATGACCATAAAAATGATTAAGGTAGGCTTTGGAAGTCAACAAGATAGGAAACACATGTGGCCTGTCAGGCATTATGTGGTAACAACATAATTTAAGCCTTTTTTTACAAAATGCAGAAGGTACTGCAGCCAGTAGTGTACATTTTTTATTATTTTAAGCTTGTTGCAAAAATTAAAAGAATTTCAAATACCATGTCAACATATTGCAAGCTGAGGTTATACGTTTTAAAAACAATTATTAAATGAATAATTAATGTGCCACGAGGTTTACAGGAATTTTAGGTTTTAGTTTATGTTTATTTTTGAAAAATAAATAAAAAATGTTAAAACAAAAGCAAACATTAGAAACATTTATGGATTTATTGCCAACCCAGTGAAGAATTTCTGGCAAAACAACACAGTGGTTATTTTCTTACAGTCTGAGATTAAATCATTTGCTAAATGCCCAAAAAAAAAAAAAGATAATTAAAAAACAGATATTTTTAAATACTTTTCTCTGTCATTTTCTTGCATTTTAAATATTGTTCTACACACACCCACACACACAGAAAATTAAATTTGGAATTTTTTATTAAATAGTTTTATTAAGTTGATATGCATGGCTACATAAAAAGTTATTAATTTTGACTTGCTCTCATTTATGATTCAGTGTTGCAGACTGACTGTCTGTTATTGCTGGAGAAGAAAACAAATACATGACCTCAGAAAACCTCTGACCAAGACGTGACTCTGCTGTCGAGCATACAGACATGCAATTCATGGACAATATGTATATATTAGGACATCACAATTAAATTATCTTGCAGTCTTACGTTTTAGTCCAAACTTTGTTCTGTTTCTTTCGTTACATGTGAAATATTGCTTAAGCAGATGTTGACACTTCCTTGCATTGCATTAGTTGACAGTATGTTGAAAGCCTTTGAGAGATGTTGGTGTTGCTACAGTCAGCAGATTTTTAATGCACACCCTGTGAATGCTGCTGTAGCTGTCAGTCAGAAGAATGAAGAGCAGTGGAAGAAAAATTTGTGTAGAAGAGGTAGTGGTTCTCTTAATTTAAAGAACTTTTCTGAACTCTTTTAGTGATGCTTCCTGAGTTATTACTGGGAGCAACGTGGGCTTTGGATGGACCAATTTACTTCATATAGCACCAGTTCACAGTGAAAAGTAATCTCATCTCTGCAGAATAAGTCTGTTATGGAGCAGACTAACCCAGATTCATTTCAATACAATCCGATTTATAAACAAGTATAATCACATGCAATAAGTTTAATATATTTACAAAACAGTTTGCCATTTTCAGAAACCCATACAAGACCAGTAACAAAGGTATCTATCAAAGGATACCAGTTTATGGCATTTAATCTCTAATTCAATGCAACTTCCTTTCTAAGTAAGCATTTGGTGACCGTGTAGAGAAAAACAAAACAAATACTTTGCCAAAAATAAACTTCCTTAAGAACCAGAGCCAAGTTCAAAAGCGGCCATGTGCCTTGATCAGTTGGATGTCAATAGGACAAAAAAGTGAGAAAAACACAGCAGCATGTGACCAGGAGTACTTTCTATGAGAAAGGACAACGAAGACAGAACACAGTAGCAGCAACTACTAAGTATGATGTTACCTGCTTTATCAATATAAATGTAGTATTCATGTTAAATATTATGACTTTTGCAACAGTATGTGTGGATGATTAGTTCACTTCCTTGTTGCTCCATAATTATCTCAGAATCTTCAAACTGAAGCTGGTTTTGGACAGGTACTAAAAAGTTATGTTGGTAATACTTTTGGATATTTAGAAGATATAAATTCTAGCAGTTTATTTATGTCTGTTGATTAAAATTGTAGTTATGTTTCTCTTTGGAAGGGACACCTGGTAAAACGTCACTATATGTTGTACAGCAGGACAGTCATCAGGGTGAAAGGGCAGATTGTTTTTCATCCTAGGTTATCAGAAAACATTTTGGCATAAAAGTGTAAACATGCTGCTTTCTGTAAAAGTAACTTCAGTCAAAGAAATTCTTTTTCTGCCTCTATTTGTGTACAGAAACTAATATTTAGCAGATAAAAAGTTTAAATTGATCAGAGTTGGACTGAAAGAGTTTCATGGATCTTAATTGATTTCATGGGCTACATTATCTTCCCTCTTCAGGTCTGAGCTTTGCTCCACTCATGCACACTCAATATAAGTAACAAAAAAGTTTGTTTCTTTTACGCAGATGGTAATCTGGACCTGGATTTAGTGTTTTGTTGTTGATCTTTATTGGAGCCCTCAGTTATTATCAGTGTGTTTACACTATATATTTAGTGCAGATTGTCTCATTTAAAGATTTTACTTCTGCATCCATTGTGAAAGAATAAAGGCAGGGAGCCACTTTTTACTTTTAGCCAGGAAACTTTAGTTTTGTTGTTGTTTTTTTTAACTAATTTTCTATACCAATGGATTGTGCTGTAAAACGTGTGTACCTAAAACATAATGCCGCTCCTTTAAAGGGTATTTCCAAAGGGAACTGAGAATGAACATTCAGGGTTTTATTCTCCGATTTAAGGTTTGATTTATGTTTTTATTTTTGTTTTTTTTCCCTCTAGCTCTGAAACTCAAACATAGCTTTCACTCATTTCGAAATTCTAAATACCTGATTTAATTAAGGGGAATGAAAAGGAAAAAGAAACTATTTACTAAGTTAAGAACCATAATTGGTGAAATCAAAGAACTGGACAAGAGTTCTTACTTACTGGTCAGATGTTTCCTTTCTCTGAACCAAATTAAGTTTCTTCTTTGTGTTTCTTTAATTCTTGGCCACCTATCTTTGGGATTTTAATCAAGTTGATTTGCTTTGATGGTGAATGGGCTTCTTCTTCTTTGATGCTGGTTCTGTGAGTTTCACTGTTGTCTATTCAAGGTCTCCAGAGATGCAGTTTCATAACTTAGTGAGTTCTAAGCTAGTACAATGAGCTAACTGACTGAAAGAGTATTCTTTGAAATGCATGCGTCTGATCATAAACATTGCATGTTTTGACAATTTCAAGCCTGCCGTCTATTGAACCAACAACTATTTTACACGGATTAAAGCATGGTGAGGGATTTCTGCACACGTCTTGGTCAGAGTATGAAAATGTGCATGAAATCGCAGGATTTACAGTACTTCTGTAGAATGCTGACCTTTCACATTTGTTTATTTATTTAGAGAAGAAAAAAATTAATCCTTTGAACTGCTACTCATCGGTCAAACCATTTCAGCAAACGATCTTTCTTTCTATGTTAGTTTGTTTTCACTTTATGGATATGAATTTTTCTCTTACTCTGCTCTTATTGCCTGTGAACATGACCAAACCAAAATTTTACTCCTTTTTTTTTTTAAAGTCCAAAATTTCTGTTTGGTGTCAAAGATTTAAATACTAATGGCTCTGTTGTCTGTCTGTAATTTATCAGAATATATATTGTAAACAAATGTCTTCCAGGGTTTTAAGTTCATTTAGGAACTTTATTGTCTAGTAATCTTAGCAGATATGTGAGTGGTTAAATTAGGAGTGTGTTTCTGCTTACAATAGACAATCTGTCTTTTCTGTAAACTAGCATTCTTGACAGCGTTGGTGTTGGACCTCTGTCTGTGTATTGATGGGGAGTATTGACGTTTCTGTCAAGGTAATTCTTACCTTAAAAGATCGCCATCTGTGTCTCCAAACAAGTTAAAAGACTTATTTCAAGAAAATATTCACTTTTTAATTAAGGAATTTACTGATCTCTGCCATCGGGATGCACAGGTTCATTTAATTACGATAAATGTCTTTTTCTTCTTCCTATTGAAGACATTTGGCATTTCTTAAATTTAAAGCCGGTTTTCTTCAGTGGCTTTAGGCTCTAATATCCTTTGTTCAGTTTAGCATACTGGCCCAGTGCCAAAGGAGAAATCATTATGAAAATTTTCATTGGCCTAAATGATTTTGGTGTCATGTCAGGCGGCTCGCTGCAAGGCGTCGTGACGAGGCGCAAGAAAGAAGTGAACCTCGCTCAAATCCTTTAAACATGACAGTTGTGGCATTTGATTAGCAATGCAGCACACAGATGGGTTAAATGTTCACTGAGTCAGAGTCAGGACACAGAGATCACTTCAAGATAAAACAAATATCTGTTTAAGCATAAGGAGAACTTGTTGTGCTACCAAGGTCTGTGAGGCAAGCTATTAATCATGATTGGAAACGGACCAAATCATGTCATCCATAACAATTATGAATGATCCTCCAAAAACCGAGCCCAAAGGAGAGCTTATTTTATCATCAAGCAAAACACACAAAACACATTCTTTTTAAAGATGCAGCAATTTGTTTGGTAATTTATTTTTTTTCTGCTTGTGGGAAACAGATTTAACCAGTTTGCAGTAAATAAAAGCTGCTGCTCATCATGCCTTCATCTACATGTAGAGCAGGTTGTGTTTCTTTTTCCCTACCAGCTACGAGTGTTTAAATGGCAGCGAGGTGGAGGTTATACAGCTTAGCTACCAGTGGTAACAAAGCACTGTTGTTCTCACCATCAGAGCATCGAGTTCTTGTTAAACTATTTCTCTGAAGTGATGGGAGGATGTGGTTGGGACAGTACCAGTGACACTCACGTAGTATTTCGGCTGTAGTAGTTTGCAGTTACCTGGTAGCTGTACAACGTTATGGGTGTGTACATGCATATTCTGAAGAGGGACTACCTCAGGGCAGATTTGAGGATTTTAAAAAGATGCTTAGGTTTTGATTTCCTTTCAGAATAGTGTTTTTCACCTAGAAAGTAACCATTTCATATAATTTTATATTAATAATAATCTACTTTATAAGCATGCAGGTTACATGACTTTCTGTCCAATGAATCTTAATCAGACCATGTTGATTAGGGCTAATTTTTATGTACATAAACAATGGTTTATGTTGGTTTCCCTTCTGAGTTGATAGTCATGTTGCACCATTTCTTTCCTTTAGTCTTTAACCATGCTTTCTCTGCATGGATTGCTGTGCACATTGCAGCCTGCTTCCACTGCAATGTGCACAGCAATCCATTTATCTGCCACTTAGTTCCCCAGATTAAATGGCCTACAGTTGCTTATCTTGAAACAGAATGGAGAGAAACTGAGGAGGCTGGAGAGTATAAGTCAACATTAAAGTCTGACTCAGACATCGGTGATGAGCAGAGAGCACTGCTAGGAAGAACTGATTGTTCCGTACTTGTGTTTTGTGGTATAAGGTAATGTCATTTTCTGCTGCATTTGCACTTCCTGTCCACATACAGAAAGGATAGATGAAAATACTCTGCAAAGACGATATATTAAAAATCCCAGCGGATTATCATCACAGTATTCAACAATATTTGATATTGTGCAGCCGCATTTTAGTGTCTTCTGCCTAAGGTTGTCAAAATAATCAAAATAAGATATGTGCCTCAAAATCCTCTTCTTGCAGCAGCTCAAGCTGAGCTGGAAGTTTTAAACATGGTGAAAACATCCTGAGAAGAAAAAGCTTTTTGTTGACTCTTTAGTCAACAAAGTAACCAAAAGTGCATAAATCGTCCAGATGGACTGAAAAACAACAAATGCCATATGCTAGCTGTGCTAAAGCTATATACAAGTGAATTTCCTGCTGGGAGGAATGAGAGCATTTTAAAAAGGCAACTAAAGATTCTGTACAGGTAACAGTAAACCTCCTGGATGACATAAGGTAACATTATTCATTTAAAGTTTAGCTTAAATGTCCAAACGTTTGCCTTATCTTCCTTTTTTCTTTGAAACCTATTTTAATTGACATGAACAGATTTTGACCATTGCGTTGGACACTTCAGCAGCACCAATGGTTTTCATTCACAATTTTCAGTCAGGAAACAAGCAAAAAGAAAAATGAGTAGATATGCAGCAGCGGTAAAGATGTTGGGGGCCAAACCCTCGACTGCTGCATCTAGGACTAATAATCTATGATGGCCACGCTACTACTTTACCAACAGTTTTTTAATATTTTTTAGCTTTTTTACGTTTAATGTATATTTTAATAGAAAATAAACTTAATTACTTGTAAATGGGATTAGTGTCTTGCTGACTTAAATAATTAATGATATTTTTAGTTAGTCTCCACAGATTTCATTAAAAATCTTCTTGTGCTCCAAATATTACGGTGGATTATTCAGCTACACTGTTAAAAGTAGATCAACATGTTTTTAAATTACATAACGGCTTCATATTCTGAGGCTCCTGTGGGCTACGTTTATTTTCCACATAACAGTACAGTCATTGGTGAATTGTAACCATCCTGTAAGTGGGTGGCCGGTGGCAGAAGCAATAATGACCCAATGGTTACAGTTTGCTTCCCACTTTGTGTCTCACTTATCATCCTGTCAAATAAATAGAATGTCTCGGATCCTTTTTCTGCATTTTTTCTAGTCTTTTCACAGTTCTGCCAGAAGATAAAAACAGTGGAGTCACCCTGTTAAAAAGAGAAAATGATGTGCTAATTATGGTGGGCCAGCAGTGCTGAAAGTCCAAACAAGTACTTCACAGGCTTAAGCATGATGCATCAAATTATGTTGTCAGGTCAAGGCTGTTGTCATAATGTCCGTCTTGCTTGTCTCATGGATGCGAAATGTATTTTTGGCTACATTTTGGTCTGACGGTGTATGAACTGCATCTGAAAATGATTCCCCTTCCTTGCGTGGTCTAGAATTGCTATGGGATATTTTTAAAAGGATAATCAATACAAGATCCTACCCATGCACGGATCACAGCCTGAACTTTTATGCAACTTTTTTGGATAGCAGATTGGACAGCATGTAGCAGCAGTATTTGTTCACATGTTGGATGTGTTATTGTTCTTAAGCAAAGATTCATTTTTAGCTCCCAGACGGTTACAATATGTTTCTTTTGAAGATGATCTGGGATGAATTATAAAAAAAAAATGTTTGGTTTATGGTATGAAAGATTCATATAATGACATGGAGATTTCCCTGATTTTATCTACCTGGATCTCAACAATTACTTAAATCATAAAGTCTAATAAAAACAGAGTGAAAGGTCAAACAGTACATACAACCACACAAGTAATGATGGTTTAACAAGATTTTAGTTTCAAAAGTTCTGACAGTCTTACCGTTGACAAGAATGTGGTGAGTTGAGTGTTTGTATGTTCATCTAAACTAGAATTAGCCCAATAACGTATTGGCAAATAGACTTAATGTAGAATAATTTGGCAAATAACATTGGGAAACAAAGTTAAGCCCATTATCAAGTATACCCACTGGTTATTTTAAATTTTACAGCAAGTACTTCACACAGACAGTCATTGTTCAACTATATTTTTTTCTATATTAAAAACACACTAGAGATGTTGCCAAGAATCATTTTAAAAGATTCATATATCGATGTTAATAACTGAGCTAGACTGGCAGTACCTCCAATAAACGGTCTACTAATCGTAAAGGAAGCATTCAATGATTGTAATTATATTGATCAGGTAATTTTCTCTCGTCTCAGTTCAGTATTTCTGGCTGATAGCCCTGCAGCCGACTAACTACCTGGCTCGGCGCATGAATCAGTCAAGTTGTTACAACATTGACTCAGTGTTGACAAAGAAACTGCATGTATCTGGCAGGTAATGAAGTGTGAGTTTTCTGACTCACTCGATGTTCAGCTTGTCCTTGTCATGGATGTCTTAACATATTTAGCTGCACCAATTCCAGTCACTGGTCTGCCCATTCTTTCTGCTCTCTTTGTTAACATTTGAGCAGCAGTAAAACCTAAAAGCGTTTATTACGGAGCACACTAAGGAATATACATCTCCTGTAAACCATCTTTCAACCTCTAAAAAAATATTCAATGTTGTATAGATTTTACTTCTGGCTGAAGACACAAAGATCCCAAAATTTTGACATAAAGTTTGGGATCATTGTTGCAACACCCACTAACTTGGTATTGGTTGGTCAATGCTTTAAGCTTGAAGTATTATTTGCGTAATCATTGAGTTTCTTGCTTGCAACTTATTTCTGCAGAAGGTATAGATAGTGATTGTACTTTCTGTATTTCAGTTTCTTGCTTGCATCCACATCT
Organism: Brachyrhaphis roseni; assembly: GCA_903066815.1. Lineage (NCBI taxonomy): Eukaryota > Metazoa > Chordata > Actinopteri > Cyprinodontiformes > Poeciliidae > Brachyrhaphis > Brachyrhaphis roseni. Next base: position 28,006 of record CAEFZY010042149.1, read on the forward strand.
ACATCCTTGCCTCGACATCACCAACTAAAGTTGCACCAAACCAGTAGAAGACATATTTATAACTTAACAGCCTGCTGGTGCTGTTCAATGAGATCTATCGTTTAAACTCTGCTCACACTGCAGTGAGCTCAGAGGAGGCATTAAAGAAACAGTAAATGGCATTTTGTTCCCATGCGTCGGCCTGTACTTTGTAGATACTGTGTTTAAAGGCCATGAAAATTGCATTTTAAATAAGGTTATGACACAGATGCGTTTTTTTAATTATTCCCTGGAAGCAGGTACATAAACATTATGGATATTTGAACATTTAAAAGCTTGAGACTTGGAAAATTTGGAGAAACAAAAGGTAAGCTGTAGCTGAGCTTGTAATAGTCAGTAGAGTGACAGTAGAATGCTATGTTTTTGCTGGGTAGTTAAAGTTATGTATTTTCCAGGCACACGGTACCATTTTACAGCACAGTTAAGTAATTAAGTAACTCCAGCTGTTATGTAAATAAGTTTAGTTTTAAGTTTACATATATAAACTTAAAACTAGGTTTTAAGTTAGTATGGGAACTTAAAAATTCCCATACTTTAAAATTGGCCTCTGCCTCTTTAAGAACCTCCTACCCTTCCTGACACTTTCCCCTTCAGGACAGCATCACAACAGTGCTTCTCCATGCCAACCGTTGATCCCATTTACAACACTCCTTAAGAGTGTTGAAGTTTGTATGATGACCTCATCAGAAACACAGAATTTCACCAGGTGTTTGCTAATTGCTACTGCTAGTCTGAAGGAGCTTAATGAAGGGGGGGGGGGGTGCTCTGTGAGCAGGTCCTCGGGTGTAGACTGAAGCCCCAAGGCAGAGCCTGGGTAAATCAGCAGCACATTGCATGACCACACAGGGGATAACATTATAACATAATATATATTAAAAAAAATGGCATAATAAGCACTTTAAAAATGCTTATCAGTGGATGTTGGTCAAATTGCATCGGCTTAATAGCTCTTAAAATATCTTGTTTTAGAAATTGGTGAAATTAGCTTGTGTTTTTTATTTATTTTTTTCAATTTGAAGGCTTCTGAAGTTCATGATATTTTCATATAAGTTGATCTTTATGAAATGACACAGAGAAGCAGCTGGGTTTGTACCAGGTGTAAACTCCTCTGGGATCCGACTCCTCAGCTGGGGAACCAGAAAGTCCCAAAACATTAATGTCAGCCAGACAGAAAACTTCCCATGGGGAGTTATTGAATTTTAAATGCATACAATTAATACTGTATCAAAATCAAACATTTTAGATAATGCTGATAAAACCAAAAACAGAAAAGCCAGAGTACTGCATATTGCTGAAGTCATAGCAAATAGATTGCAAAGGTTCTTTTGGACGTACAGAAATTAAATGTCTCTCAGTAGCTACAAGTAGTTCAAAAGACATTAAAGGGAAAAGAAATTCATGGAGCTTTAAAAAGAAAAAAATAATCAAATTGACTACCAGTCACCAGGTCAACAGTTCAGTCATTCATTTTCAGATTGTCATCAGTTCATATACTGAACCCAGACTGAAGTCTAATTTAGTCACCATTCTCTAAATGTTGGAGTAAATAGAATAGAGATTTACTTGTAATATTGAAGCTATTAATTACTATGTGTGAACAGGATCGTGGCATATTTACTTTCTATGCATTGAACTTTACATCGCCAATCATTTAAATCTTGTGGTTCTTGTTGGAGCGAACCATTTTGGCATTGACAACCTGATAGCATTTTGTTATTCTGTAACAACAATGTAAGTTAGTGATGTCACACGCATCATCAGTTTGACCACAACCGTCTTTTGGTGCGTTTATTCGTCTCTGGTTTCAGAAGTTGGTTTCTAAATGACTCACTGCGCTTCTGTGCTTCCGACATTGTAGCTCGACTCGTGATGAAGGCAGAAAATCTGTTTTAAACTCATGAATGTTTAGGGACTTTTCTTCAAATCTGAGTCAGACATTCACCGGGACAGAGTTTTATGGAGTGAGCATTTATATATATAATTTTTCTATGGTATAATGAAGAAAAAAATGCAATCAGAAGTTTCATATGTCTTTATCAATCGTATGTAAAAGAACTGCTTTTACATACTGTTTGGCCCAGATTTTGATTAATTGTGACCAGTTCTTGTGTTACTAGCTCTTGCAGTTTATTCCATCTTTTTTGACAACTGGTCAGATTCCCATTAGATTTAAGATCTGTGAATTTTCGCTACTAATGGTTCATTTCCGTGTTTTTTTTTTTTTTTTTTTAATCTTTTGAGCAATGTGACATAGCACTCTACCATGTTGGAAAACCCAGACCACCAAAATATTGATCCAAATCTTTGTCCACATCAGTGTTTTTCTGTAAAGGAAACACATTCCTTTGTTTGAAGAAACCCTATATGCACTATATCTGGATGCTTGTTTTCTTCTCTAAAAAGGATGCAGCAAATCCACAAAGATTCATCTGGGAAAATTACTTTCACACCAGTCTTTTGTTTACCATCTTTGGACATCCTGCGGGATTTCATTGGGTTCTTGTCTTTTTTGGGGGACAGAAGTGGCTTTTTTGCAACCTGTGTGTAACCTCATGTGTGAAGCCACATGTTGGGTTTGAACCTTGGTTCAGAGTAGAAGCCATTTGAGTTGCAGTCATATTCTCCAAGATAAAACTGTTCAGACTCTAAAGCTATTTAGCATTTCCTTAAGTTTCAGTTGTCCAGCTTTTAAGAGTTCCTTTGCCATTGCATTTGATTTACGTTTTTACAGGTATGGAAGAATACGATCATTTTATTTCCAGACTTCATTCGATATCTGATGGTCTAAAAGCTGCGCTCAGAAATCTGTCAGTCTCTGTTTGTCCACCCATTTGTGCACCAGACCTTTCATCTTTTCTTTGCAGCTTCCTTTCTTTTGTCTTTCCTTTGTTCCTCCCTTCCTAGTTTTCTCACTTCATTCCTTCTTTCTTCTGTGTTTTATTCTGCAATATGACTTTTGGTTTGTTCTTCCAACCTTCCTTCCTCGCTGTGTTTGTTGCTTCCATGCTAGAATTTAGAGCTCTGTGATTTGAGTCTGGAAAAGACTAAAATTTTGACATGAGAAATGCGCAGCAACCCTTCATTCTTAGACATGAATATCCAAACCTGCAGTCGTGGAATTTGAATGTTAATATCTTGGGAGACGTGTGAGCTTATTCATATCCTTGGCCTGTTTTTCAACTTGTACTAGAGGAAAATTATTGCTACCTTCGTCCTCTACAGCAGCTTTAGAAGATGATTCAGACAGCAGTACACGCACTTCACTCTTATTTATTGTGCGCTACATATTTCTAGTAACATCGCTTCTTTTGATTTACGTTATCATCAGCAGTCAAAGTAGAACTTAAGAGCTAATGTATGGTGCAGCGTGATTCAGGTCATTACAGTTGATGATGGCGTAGTTGGAACAGTAGAGCAAAGAGTAATGGGTCCCATGTGATCTGTTCATAACTGCTCATTGAGCCAGAATAATGTAATTTTCACTCCATTAGGGGATTCAGAGTCCCTTTTGGGATCTGTCAGCAGTTGGACATACTTCCACTTTTTTTATTTCCTTCGTCCTGTATATTCAATTTTTTATCCTTCCTCTCACTCTGCACTTATATGCCGTCAGCCAGCAAACATACGGTGAAGAATTATACTAAAAAAAGAACCTGGGTAGACTGATTGTGTGATTTTTATTATTAAAAAATCATATTGTTGCTCAAATATCTATTTTTTTTTCTACTGACGGTTTTAAATATACTTAAAATATCAACATTATATTTGGGTATGGATATTTTGCCCATAGTAAGATGTAAAAGCTATAATTCTATGTCGTTTTTGTTATTTTGCATAATTTTTGGTTGCAGTGAAACTTTATTGTAAAAAATTTTCCAAGGCAAATTTTTGAGTCGTATCAAAACAGAGTTTTAAAAGTTTTAAAACTTCTGTAAGAATTTAAGTTGGGGGGAAAAAACATTTGTGGCTGTCTGAAAGAATGGATAGTGATACTGATATTGATTGAGATTACTCACTTTTTCATTACAGTGTCTTTTTGCATTGATTTTGAGTTGATATTGACAAGTTTTTAATCAGATATGGTTTGGATCTTTATTAGGACCAAATGTTAGGATATTTGGCTTGGCTGCAAAAAAACGACAAGATAATTTATTCAGTAATAAATGAAATACAGATTGGAGAATTTATGTGTGTTGTTGTGAAACAGCAGAAAGACTGTAAAAATTTGACAAGCAAAATCTCAATCATAGTGCAATTATCATTAACATTTCATCATCAAAGAATAAGATGCTCTTCTATTAAAGAAATGATGGATGAGCTAATGTATTTTTGCCCTTAATTTGAAATAATACAAAGTGTTCTTTGTGTAACCGCAAAGTTTGATCAATACCTCTGACAGAACATGTTCTCACTGGTGCTGCAATTCTTCAGTTATGAAATATTCTTTTCAGCTTGTGCTCATAGAGTACTCATAACATGCTTATAACCAATAAGCAACTCATGTAAAGGCACTGTAAAAGATTAAATTCTTCAGATTGTTAAATCTTGTTTATAGCTCCGTTGGAAGGTAATTTAGGGATAAAGAGATGAATAGATAAGGTCTATTTAGTCTAGATGGAAGACTCTGTTCCCTGTAAAGCTACTGTCTGGTCTGCTGAAGCTAATAATATAATTTTTTCCAATTGAGGATATCTTGCATTTTAAACACCATTTTAGGACTAAAACTGCAGAGAACACCTTCCACCACCCGACCAAAAAGAGACTGTTACATAAGAAGTATTCTTCCACTCGTGCAAACGTTAAGACAAAAAAAAAAAAGAAACGGTGTATGCACAATTGTTTGGATTTTTTTTTACTGGCTAAAGGAAATCCTGAAGTATGCCTTAAATAACTCTGTGAAGATTTGACCACAGCTCAGTGTTGCCATGAAGGCAAAACTTCCTCATCCTTTTTTCCATTGCTGAGGATTGCCTGCAGTCATGCATTGACATTTAAGCTGCTCTTCTGCATGATGAAGTTGCAGAAAGTTTAAAAGACTGACAGGGATTTGTTGATTCTCCATCATTGGTTTTCATTTTTTCAGTCTTTGTTCCTCAGGACTACATTAAAACATGACTTTTATCACCAATTTGAAATGGTTGTTTTAAGCCAAGCTGGTTTACACTCCTTCAGACAAAACCCTGTTAATTGAATTGGTATTTATCAAAGAAGTATAAGCAGAGTGCACCACAGCGTAGCAGATCCCTGTGTGCCTCTGGCAGGAGCTGCTGAGTAATGATTGTGCACAGAGATCACAGGGGAAACAGTAAGCAGACGAGTCAAATTTATAATCATTAACATTGTCAGATAGAGTTTTTAAGTGTGCAAGGTTAAAAGAAGAAAACATTGAAGTCTTAGTCCTGCAGTATATAAAGAGTCAACATCTGATTCTAATTACATGTGAATCTGGAAGGGTCTGAGCGCTCCCCAAAGACAATAAGATCAAGAGTTTCTGCTGGAGAGCAGCACAGGCTATTTTTATCCCGACATCATAGATAATAGATTCCTTTGGTATCAACCAGCTCCATTAGGCCCACACATTATGGCTAAATGGGATTGTCAGAATGTGCAAAATAGGTGTTAAGAGTCCAGAATGTAAAATGGTGTTCCTGTGGTTAAAAAAGGAAAAACATTATCAACATCCGTCTGCTGGATTCGCGTGGGCGACACTCTCCTGGGGGATATTCCCTGTTGTATCTGCATAATAAGCAGCGACAGCTACCTTAAGCCAACCCTGCAGAGTAGGTGCTGTGATTTTGAAAGAGAAAATATTCAGCAGGAACAAATGGAAACCAGGCAGGACAATGTAACGTGCAAAGCCCTTCTTGAGAGAGTTAAAAATGTGGTGAGTGAGCTGGAGACTCGTTGCGGGAGGTATCGAGCTGCCTAAACCTAATTACAGTGAGCAGAATTGCACATGGAGCTGTATTTTTCTGCTTTGCAACCCTACGTCCTTATTCAGCAGGTTCACATGTTTCCCCAGAGTTATTCTTTTCCCTAGACTATTATGTTAACTTAGTGCGGTCTTCAAAATTTATACTGTTTTGGTCAGTTTGTCATATGTTTTCTGTAATGGAGTATCAGGGTACATTTTTTTTCTTTCTTCTTTTTCTGGTCTATTTTATAAAAAGTCAAAATTTTATCATAAAGACAACATTTTATTTTTGAGAATAATGAAAATTTAAGGAAAAAAAACACATTCAAACTATTTTATTATTAAATCAAAAAATTTGGGGAATGAAGTGAAAACAATAGCTTTACAAAAGGTACAGTACTGAAACCGCTGTGTTCTACCAAAGTTGATAATTTTCTAAACAGATAAGAAACCCATCCATAATGACTGATGTAACTGTTGCCATACTGATTATGATTTGGACAATTTGTTCTCAATATGTTGCATTTGGTGTATTTTTAAAAATAAAAATAAAAACTCTCTCTTCCTAACATTTAGGCTTATTTTATCATGAAAAAGTATTTTGACTTTCTTAAATTGTTGCAGTTTTGTCATTTAGACTTTTTGTTCATCTTTGCAACAGAATTGCAGTGTTTGAAATATTTATCCATGTAAACATCCTGCCTACTTTTTAAGATTGTCCAGTAGACAGTCTGTTTTGACTGAAGATAACCAACAGGAGAAGCATATGTTTTCAGGTAAAAACGGTTTAAATTTACTAAAATAAACAACTGTATAGATGACAGGAGACACAAACCAGTTTAATTTAACAAACCAGTTTGGCTCACTGACAGCAGTTGTCTGACAAATTAACTGAAAGTGAAAGTAAACTAGAGTTGAGAACAGATGTGTCCACCAGCTGAGCCAAACGCGCCTGCTCTCATCTTCCTGTTCGTTAATCAGGAAGCTTTCAGTCGTGCAGAGGAGATGTAAATCAACCAAATCAAGGTCGACTCTTGAAAGTGATATAACAGAGATGCACCTTAAAAGAAGTGCCAGGATACCGTGGCTGCAAAAACAAGTCCAAATCATTACCCCTCCACTACTGCACTTTACTGTTAGTATGAAGTGTTTGTTCTAATGCAATATACTAATCTTTGGTTTTCTCTTAACATCACACAATAAATGACGGCCAATGGTTCATTTGGAGGCTACTTTGTAAAATTTATGTTGCCACATTCCTTTTTAAACAAGACCCTCAAAATGTAGTAGTTTTCAAGTGTCTCTTGTGCAGAAAATAAAATAATATAACAAGCTGCTATTAACTGCTTCATTAGTCAGGCTTTCTGTACAGGTAGAACCGACTCTTGGCTGCACAACAGACATGCTGCTCTTAGTTTGCCAAGTGTAGTTTTAAAATGCCATTACCTAGTAAGTGTGATGGATAATGCCCTTTGATTTTGCAGGCCATGAATATTTATATTTATTATGAACAGAAATGTTTTCCAAACAGGTGAATTGGTCTTTTAGGCAGCTGACTGGCTCAAAGGCACAGCACCAGGTGAGGGAGGGACAGCGTTGAGTTTTGTTGTTTCTGCATGTTGCTTATAGGAACCTAATAAAGAAATTTTGGGGTTTTCAAAAGTAGAAAATGTTTTAAAACCTTGTAGCACCTTGATAGCAAAAATTGGCTGATACCAATGACAATACTTCTCATATTCAACTAATTTAAACTTGTGTTTAATAGCCTACTGTTGTACAGAAATAAAGGCATCGAGTCCAATTTTAAAACATCTGGTGACAGTGCTAAGCATGAATTGACTTATTTACAGTGTTTCTCTCTCTTTACAGGATGGAAGACAACGAAAAGAAAGAAAGAAGACCGTCTCATTCAGCAGCATGCCCACTGAAAAGAAGATCAGCAGAGTCAGCGACTGCATCAATGCCATGGTGGATGGCTCGGAGCTGAAAAAAGTGCGATCCAATTCACGTGTTTACCACCGCTACTTTCTTCTTGACGCCGACATGCAATCATTGAGGTGGGAGCCAACGAAGAAGGAGTCTGAAAAGGCAAAAATAGACGTGAAGTCCATCAAGGAGGTCCGGACAGGCAAGAATACAGACACTTTTAGAACTAATGGCACCTATGACCAGATATCAGAGGACTGTGCTTTTTCAATCATCTTTGGGGAGAATTACGAGTCCCTGGACTTGGTGGCGAACACAGCGGATGTAGCCAACATATGGGTGACTGGTCTGAGGTACCTGATCTCTTATGGGAAGCACACCTTGAATATGATCGAGAGCAGCCAGAACAACTTGCGCTCATCTTGGTTAAGCGACCTCTTTGACGAAGAAGACGCTAACCACAACAAACAGATAGCAATATGTGCTGCCGTGCAGCTAATAAAGAAACTAAACCCAGGACTTAAAAACGTGAAAATAGAACTAAAGTTCAAGGAGCTCCACAAAGCTCAAGATAAGAGTGGGTGTGATGTGACAAAAGAAGAGTTTGCTGAAGTCTTTCATGACCTTTGCACAAGACCAGAGATTTATTTTCTTTTTGTTCAGTTTTCCAGTAATAAGGAGTTTCTTGATACTAAGGACTTAATGATATTTCTGGAGGCAGAGCAGGGAATGGCTCAGGTCAGTGAAGACACCAGCTTAAATGTCATTCACAAGTATGAACCATCCAAAGAGGGCCGGCTAAAGGGATGGCTCTCACTTGATGGGTTCTCTAACTATCTTATGTCTGCAGAGTGCCACATATTTGACCCTGAGCACAAATCCGTTTGCCAAGACATGAACCAGCCTCTGTCCCACTACTACATCAATGCATCCCACAACACGTATCTTATAGAGGATCAATTCAGAGGTCCTTCAGATGTGACGGGGTACATCCGTGCTCTGAAGATGGGTTGTCGCTGTGTGGAGCTGGACGTGTGGGACGGGTCTGATAACGAGCCCGTTATCTATACCGGTCACACAATGACTTCACAGATTGTTTTCCGCAGCGTCATAGATGTCATCAACAAGTATGCCTTTGTTGCCTCTGAGTTTCCTCTGATTCTGTGTTTGGAAAACCATTGTTCTGTAAAGCAGCAGAAAGTCATGTTTCAGCATCTGAAGAAGATCCTTGGAGACAGGATCCACGTAGATTCTCCAAAACTCGAGGACTGTTACCTCCCATCTCCATCTGAGCTGAAGGGAAAGATCCTGCTGAAGGGTAAGAAGTTAGATACAAACTGTACTGCTTCAGAAGGAGAAGTGACGGACGAGGACGAGGGGGCAGAGATGTCTCAGAGGATGAGCATCGAGTCCACAGAGCAGCAGACTAATGCACCCAAAAAGATCCCGCTGCTTAAGGACCTCTCTGATCTGGTGACGCTGTGTAAATCTGTGGAGTTCAAAGACTTTCCAACATCTTTCCAGAAGCAGAAACCCTGGGAGCTCTGCTCTTTCAATGAGGTGTTTGCCACTCGCTGTGCATGTGATTTCCCTGGGGACTTTGTCAACTACAATAAGAAGTTTCTTGCACGAGTTTACCCGAGCCCAATGCGGATCGACTCCAGCAACATGAATCCACAAGATTTCTGGAAGTGCGGCTGCCAGATTGTAGCCATGAACTACCAGACTCCTGGGCTAATGATGGATTTGAACATCGGTTGGTTCCGTCAGAATGGTAACAGTGGCTATGTTCTCCGACCGGCCATCATGAGGGAGCAGGTCTCATATTTCAGTGCCAACACAAAAGATTCAGTGCCTGGAGTTTCTCCACAGCTCTTGCACATCAAGATAATCAGCGGACAAAATTTCCCAAAACCCAAAGGCTCCGGTGCTAAAGGAGACGTGGTGGACCCATACGTGTACGTGGAAATACACGGCATTCCTGCAGACTGTGCAGAACAGAGGACTAAAACAGTCCACCAAAATGGGGACAACCCGCTGTTTGATGAGAGCTTTGAGTTTCAGATAAACCTTCCTGAGCTCGCAATGGTGCGCTTTGTGGTTCTAGACGATGACTATATTGGAGACGAGTTTATTGGCCAGTATACGATCCCCTTTGAGTGTCTCCAGCCTGGTTTCCGCCACGTACCGCTACAGTCTCTGACAGGAGAGTTGCTGTCTCATACTTTGCTTTTTGTCCATGTTGCCATAACCAATCGAAGAGGTGGAGGAAAGCCACACAAAAGGGGACTGTCGGTAAGGAAAGGCAAGAGGAGCAGAGAGTACGCTAGTATGAGAGTGCTGCAGATCAAGGCTGTCGATGAGGTCTTTAAAACAGCCCTGCTGCCACTCAGAGAGGCCACCGACCTACGAGAAAACATGCAGGTAAGACAACTCAATGAGATTTTTGTGTCTTACCAAGAGCTCCCTAGACCTGATGTATGTTCATCATTTAGTCAGATGAACAAGATGATTCACCAAATAATTGCTGCATTTGATTGACATAAAGGGTTGACAATTTTAAGTAATCTGTCTTGAGCTATATTTTAGTCTATTTAATGTGAATAATTTATGTTTTACATTTTTTAAACATAATTGCTATGTAAAGAAAGTCTCTTGTTGCATCAGCCAAGTTTGGCTCCAGTTATTGGCAAGTTCCATCTAAGCTACAGTTTCTAGACAAAATGGCAGGTGAAGAGTTTGAGTTCCTGCCAAATGAGGTTGTAAAAAGTTTTCAGTTTTAAAAGGGTAAAGTGGTCGAAAGGCTGGAAGTGTTTCAAATAAGGCAGTGATAAATGGAGGTTAGGTACACTTTGTGCGTTTCTTACCGGCTGCAGTGAGTAAATGAAGAGATAAAACCTTTTTTGTGACAGCTGAATGGATTATGTGGTGCCTGTATTTTGTAATGTGCTGACATTGTACACAAACTCGAGTCCATTTCCCATTTTAATCAATTTACTTGTGCAGATAATGTAAATCCATGTAAATTTAAAATCAAACTCCTAGATAGGGGATAAAATACATGGATTGTACAGTTACAGGATCCATTATTACATTGAAATAAAAATAGAACTTGGTTCTTTTTTTATTTGTGTTAAATAAAAGACTGAACTGAGTTATAATTGTACCTATATCTAGTTCAGTCTCATCATATTTGAAATGCTGAACACTCATGTTTTATTTCTAATTCTATAAGTAACTGATGCTCAGAATTTTTGTCATAAAATTCATCATTTTTGGATTCTATGTCATTACATCCAAAAAAATTGTTTATTATTTATTTATTCAGTTGTCATTCTTTGCATTCAAATCAATATCCCAAGCTTTAAACCGGATTATTAAATCCATCATCCCAACATGGAAACCATACGTCACTACTGCAAACCTACAAAAACACGGCTGCCAAACATCATGACTGGACAAGGAAATGTTTTGTGAAAATTAATGTCATACGTTGCCACCAACGGCAAACCTGATCAGAGTTGATAGGGAGATTAACAAAGTTAAATAACAGAAGGCAGTTCTGGAGGAGAGATGTAAACACTTGAGACAGGGTTTAGCACAACCCACATAAGGAGGCCTTAGTCCTCGACACGAACGTCACAGGTTCGAATCCCAGCCTGGTGACCTTTTTCGCATGTCTAGCCACTTTCCTATCCTCATACTTTCAAACAAAGGCCACTAGAGCCAAAAAAACCCCAAAAAAACATTTGAGTCACAACCCTGAATATACAGCTAGAGCTATGTTTAGATCAAAGAATGCGTCAGAATGGCCTAGTCAAAGTCTAAACATAAAAACAATTGAGAATTTGTGTCAAATTTTGGCAGTTGATACATTAATGATTGCTATCTATTCAATCTGAATGAATATAAGCTATTTTCCAAAGAAGAATGGTTAAAAATGTTTAAAAAAATGGAAAAGTCATGACTTAAAAAGGAGCTGATACTTTCAACCCAGAGCTAGGTTAGTTTGGATAGTTTTATTCTCGTAATAAGGAAATCATTTAAGTACCATCTCTGTATGACATTAAATTTTCTTTGATCGTAATCATAAGTGTGAAAAAACAAGCCTTGTATGCATTGCAGTAAAGGAAAAGGATGTAACCGCTCAAAGACAACCGGACACTTCTTTTTTTTTTTCTCTTTTCAAGCAACAAACCAACTTGATATTATCAATAGCATATTAAGAAAATAATCAACCAGTTCATCAGTGCTGGAAATTTTCCCCGTCGAAAACCATTTCCTGTTTGGGATCCAGTAGCTTATGTTTAACGGCACCACCACTAATCCTGACTAAATTAACTTTGTGCAATTAAGTTAGATTATATTGGAAATGCTAACGTTAGATTCTCTTTTGACTGAAGTTTACTAGAAGAAATACAAAAGTATAACCACATAAACATGTTCCCATACAATTGATAAGAATCTGTAAAAGAATGTAAAGCTGGAGGAGAAAAGCAGAGTCGGACGTCCAGCCACATTGTGTTCAGCATCATGTTTTGTTCCTTCAGGCGTTACATCGGTCTGTACGTTGGTCCTCCTGTTTATATTGCTGCATTGTGAGATAATAAGCCAGCAGCCATGAGACTAACACATCTTGATCGCTCCCTCACAGTTTGTCCCTGCGGTTGTTTATGCCAGGGTTAATTTTGGCCTTTCACAGGAAGCTTAGGGTTTTCGTGGGTGTATGTTTCATTTCCACTTGATGCTTGTGTCAGTTCAGAAGGATTGGGTGCTTTGGAGCAGCTAACAAGTGCCAAAATGAAAGTTCTCACATGCGACACAGGCGATGACGGCTTCCAGCCTCTCCCTCTGTCTCTGAGCTGATCTCTGGAGGCTTGGTTTTAGCTTTTAATGCCTTTGAAATAAAGATCTTACCCTGCAGGAATAAAATATTACATGCTTTGCATTAGATTTTGCTTTGTTTTCGTAACTAAGTGCATTTAATTTGTAATTTGTCTCAACCTAGAATGCCATAGTGTCCTTTAAGGAGCTCTGCGGCCTTTCAGCCGTGGCCAACCTGAAGCAGTGCATCTTGGCCCTTTCCCCTCGGCTGACAGGACCTGACAACAGCCCGCTCCTTGTGTTTAACCTCTCTGACCCTTACCCTAACCTGGAGCTCCAAGGCCTGCTCCCAGAGGTCCTGAAAAAGGTCGTCACCACCTACGATATGGTGAGTAATGGTCAGAAAAAACAGCCCATTGCATCAGCTCAGACTCACAACCTTGAAGAATTTAGGAATTTATTAAAATGGAGAAACAAAAACAATTCCCTCTTCTTGTTTGTTCTGCAAGTACCCGAGAAAGAAAAAATTGAGTTTGGTTATGTATGAATTCCCCAATCAATAGCTTCTTTTCAGCTCAGCAAACCAACTTCGACTTCAATTAGATCGATATCTTGACTGTACTTAATATAATAGGGACATGCCGAAATGATTAGGTAATAGGGTTGGACCTCTGTTAAGTAATACAATCAATGTTGAAAAGTTATGCAACATGCCACTGAGGCCATTGCAAATATCATTACAGTTAGCAGAACATGTTCTTTTGGCTCATAGTGAGCCAAAAGAACATTAAAGCTAACAAAACAGGCACACAACTAAAAAAAGAAATCTAATCTGAGCATATTTACTTTAATAAATTGTCAAGTCTGATTATAATATTTTTTAGAGAATTTCAATTCCTGAAATACTTTTATTTAAAAAAAAAAAAAGTACATCCTGTTCTGGATATTTTGTTTTTCATGCATTAAATTATTTCTTTAAAAAAACGATGCATTTTCTTTATTGGGTCATAAAACCAATCTAATCTGACCAGTAAAACACAACACAGTTCATGCAGCGTATTTATTAAACAATGATGAAGGCAACAAATGTGTAACAGCATGGCAGAAAGATAAAATAATTAAGTATTTCTTAACTCAGTCATAGTGCAGATGTTAACCTGACAGAAATGTGGTGGGACCTTACTGCCTCGTTTACCTCGTTTCCGGGTCGATGTGGTTCGGTAAGCTATTTTATAGCCCAGAATATAAAAAAACAAACATACTTTTTGTATAATATCGCATGTAGATGATGTTCCTTATTTCTAACTAGCATTACACAGCCTAATGTTTTGGTCAAACTCATTGGATTTGACCAACAGTTGATTTTTAGGTTATTGAAATTTCAAATCACAACTGAAAACACAGTTTTTCTACCCGATACCTTCTGTTCTTTTTATTCAACTTAGCTTATTTTACTGTTGTATCTAAATAGATTTTATGTATTTAGTACTGTGTCTATAAAAAAAAAATGTTATTCAAATTTCTCCCAAATTCTCAAATCTTTTGCAAATTTTAAAAAGAAAATTAGGAGACACAAATAAGAGTATTTGTCCCAGCAAGAACACAGATCACATTGCTATTGTTTTATTCATCTTCTAAAACAAAAACAAATGTTTATTTTCTGTCAGTTTAAGTAAAAGTGTTTAAATGTTTCTCACATGGCAATTAGCTAGAGCAATTCCGTAGGCAACCTTAATTGCTTGTAAAAAACTACACAGCAACACAATTAGGTGTTATTTTTACTTGCCTGGGCTATTTCTGCATCACTTTTAATCTCTTTGGGACTCAACTATGAGTGCATTTAAAGAGGAACCATGATGAATTGACCTAGATGCAGACCGATTAAGGTGGATTGGTTTAGTCTTGAATTGAAAGCTTGGGTAATTGGCTTCTGTGGTGACAATCCAACTGCTGTTTATGGAAAAACATCAAATAAATTACGGAATAATTTAAGTGCTGGAAAATTGGAGGCCCTGGTGATTAGCAGAGATCAGAATTTGACAGTGAAAAAACCACAAAGTAAATTATGGACATTTACCCCCAGAAATGTTAAAAAATATTAAATTTGGTTTCAGGGTTTTGCTGATTTGGATTAGAGAAACACTGATAATCATTTTATGGCCAATTTATGATCCCTATTTCTGTAAATATTTGGCTGCAGTCATAAAAAAAAGTAGGGTTTTACAAATGAATAAATTGGCGTCAGTGACTTAGAGATTTAAATTGTTTTAGCAAAAAAGTCTGTGTTAATCTTAGAGAAAATAAATTTCTTCAACTCTTTTCTAAAATCAGCATAATTCATGACACGTTTAAAGACTAATAATGGTAGAACAAAGCAACTTTCCTGTAATACGTTAAGCCTTCCTGCTATCTGCTGAAAGTGTTGTACTCTCTTGCCCTGTCGCAGTCTGAATTAACCACAGACATGTCTCAATATGTTGCACTTTCCTTTTTACACCTCCATTTTTCCTCTGTCATTTTAAGCAGCATCTCAATGATTCTTCACTCTTTTACAGAGTCACCACTGAAGACTGTGGTATACATGGCCAGGTAGTTCAGAGTATGATGCATTCACTGACCAGAAAGGCATCAGAATTTTCTAATGTTGACTTAATGCAATTCACATAATTTGCTTAATATGCTATCATTTATTAAATAAATTGGAATTGAATTGAACTGATCAAGCTAAAAATTGTCTATAAGGTACATAAGTATCGAAAGGAAAAAAATAGTTACAATTTTTTGTCTCCAAAGTGCCCATTTAATTACTACAATATAATTACATTTGTAAAGTCTTTAAAGAAGACCTGAATGTTAAACTCTTTGTTCTGTTTGGTTTGAGAGATGGTTTCTTTCCTAATTTTTGTTTTTGAATACAATCTGTTTTTATAGTTTTTAAAAGGACAAATATAATAATTCAGCCAAATGGTAACTATATTTATGTGCTACAGTGTAAGGTTTAAACTAAGAAAGTTAGGAAACTTTAAAGCTTTGAGTGTGAGCATTTATTGTGATTTACATATGGAAAATCTAGTTTTCTGTTTCCGTGTGCCACAGAAACTAGGAGAGCTTTCACAACCTGACTGCTACAAAATCTGATTCTCACTTGTATCCTATTTTCCTTAAAAAGGTGTTTACACTCGGTGGGATGCCAGCCCATGGTTCTAAATAATTTGATTTATGTTTATGCTTTTCAGTATTTCACAGCTTGCCTCTACAGCAGCCCTTACTCTTCTGCTTTATACATTGATAAAACATGATGATTGTAACGCCATCTGGACCGACTAACAAAGATATTGCCTGGTGTTTCCTGCAAAGCAAGAGTCGTGCCAGTGACCGTGAATATTGTTTAATTATCGGCATCGAAGAAAGCACGGCTAACAACAGCAGAACTTGTTTGCCGATAATTATCCTCTGTATGCTCCAGGTTTACTGGCTGCTAAAGTCACTCATGTTTTTGTTACCTGACCTACGTGTTTAATTCTTGCTTGTATTGAAGTTCACCAGTGCAGATCAGAGATTATATATACTCAGAGGTATTGTAAGATGAGTTTAATATGAAAATTTAAAAAACACTAGACTGGCGTTTTTGAGACATGACTAATGAGGGTATTCTGCATTAATTAGTGTTGGGAAATTGTGTCTGCACTGAAATCCACCTCAGACACTGATGCTGCAAAAAGAGCAAACTCTTTCACACCAACAAGACATTTCATCTAACACACTATTTTTTATACCAGTTTCATTAAACCTGAGAGATTGTTATGCCTGAAAATCCCAATATATCAGCAGTTTCTAAAATTTCTGATTATTTT
This sequence comes from Brachyrhaphis roseni, assembly GCA_903066815.1. Lineage (NCBI taxonomy): Eukaryota > Metazoa > Chordata > Actinopteri > Cyprinodontiformes > Poeciliidae > Brachyrhaphis > Brachyrhaphis roseni. Next base: position 44,563 of record CAEFZY010042149.1, read on the forward strand.
TCTCATATTTTGTTAATCTAGCTGTGAAAAAAAAAAAAAAACACTTCTTGTGCAAAATCAAACTCAGATTAAATCCTGGAACAGGGTCAGTGGAATAAAAAATATTAAAATAAGTGAAAGGAGTTTCTATTTTGTTGGCAACTATTTTTAGCAACAGAGATATTGATTTACAATCAATGACTAAGGCATTTAAATTGAAATCTAGAGGTTTGCCTAACAAGGAAATTATGTTAAAGCCAACGTTCTAGTTTGAGCAGACAGAAAAAAATTACCAAATATCCATTTTCCTTAAATTTCTGTACCTTAAGCCACTATTTTTTAATTGTTTGAATTTGTAAAATCTAGACTGTGTGTAACATGTTCTATTTATATAAAGAATCGCATCACCAAGCTAACATGTAAGTAATTACCTTAACACACATGATCATAGTAGTTAGGAGGCGTTTTTTTTTGTGTGTGTGTCCAAATATACCCTTATCCACTCTTAACTCAAAAACATGCCTCTTCTATACATATTTGAGACACTGCGTGTGCAGTGAAGACGGTAATTTCTTGACCCATCAGGAAGGTAATCACAGCTTCTAAGTGCTGCAGCTGCAGATATACAAGCACTTTGTCATTACAGCTCGCAGAATAACATGGATGATTCATGTTACTGGGCTTGTGCAACTGTCTGCCCCACGCAGAACACCCAACATTAGGGCAGCGCTGTGGAAATATGCTGTAATATATATTTAAAAAAGAGGATGATGAGTTTATTTGTTTTCAGAAAACGTTTTTTTTTTGTGTGTCTCAGCTGATTATATTTAATGCCAGGTTTAAATTTCTAAACTGTGAATACAATAGTCATCTGGCTCTAATTGGTGAAGTGATGGTGAAAACCAGCATTATTAACTTTTTTTTTTTTAGATTCAGAAGAAAACTTTTGGAGTCCAAAATAGGAACTTACAGCAGTTTTGTTGTCTGTATAATATAATAACCCTTTGGGTGTGGACTTTGAAACTTTCCACACCTTTTACATGCACAATAGGTCATTAGAGAAACAGAAAAAGAAAAAAAATCAAAAAGCCTATTATAACCTTTTTAAATGTGTCTGAGAAAGTAACTAATTAGAGACCAACAAAAGCCACAGCTTTAGTTGATGACAGACTGTTTCTCTTTAACAAGCCACCAGAGGATACAGCTGCTGGTAATTTAGTGTATAGTTTCCATTTTGTAAACAGATCAAAAGAAAGAAAGAAAACTATTGGAAAATGTATATTTAAGTTTGCAAGAGATGAAAAGTACCCTAAATAAACATTTTTTTAAAACTCTCAAATGTGTATTTCTAGATAATTAATTGGCTGCCTTCAATATCCAAAAGTCCAAAAGTTTTACTTTTCCACTGAGTATGGTTTGATATGTCCTTACAATA
>CAEFZY010042153.1:0-13461 GCA_903066815.1 Brachyrhaphis roseni
GGTTACAGGTTGTTTTATATATATATATATAGATATATATATATATATATATATATATATGCATTTGAACAGCGCCAGAGTTCACTTCAACCGAATCAAGACCTATGTTTTTAGGCAAACTAGAGTTCGCTTTTTTGGTCCGCATCAGAGTTCGATTGCACATTCACACTTCCCCAAATGAACCAAACGTTCTAGACAAATGAACTACAGTTCCATTAAAGTGGGCTAAACATGGCTGGTGTGAATGCACCTTAAATTTCTCTCCCTGTTTAGAGATTTAGTTAATAGAGTTAATTCACATTAAATATTTTTTTTTCTTGTCAAAAACTGTAAAGAAGGATGCTGTACATGTATACGTGAGTAGAGGTAGTATTGTTGTGTATGTGTAAGAAATAAACAACAATGTAAAGCATTGTTGTTTATTTCAATTTGAACATAGGTCAAATTGTTTAAATTTGACCTATGTTCAAATTTAAACAAAACCCATACAAGATACAAGCAGAAAAGGTATTAAAACTCATGCCAATGCACCAGGGAGTAAAAAACAAACCGATTCACATTAATAGAGAGATAGCCATTGTAATAGCTGGCACGTGTAGACATGACAAACATTCGAGGCACTCTAGAAACACACACGCTGGGAACATTGTTACGACAGGGCAGCTGAGAGCATGCCTTCACATAACTGAAGGTGTGTTGAGCACTGGCCAGCAGCCTGAGTGTGTGTGTATCTTCCAGCTCCTATGTGGGGGTGTAGATGAGGTGCGGCTGGCTTTTTCAGGTTAAGGGAGTTGTGACATGCCCCTCCAACAGACCCATTAATCAGTAGCCTCAAAAGAGAGGTCGAGAATACAGCACAGACACACACAGGCGTCAGCAATGGCCAATTCAGCTATTTCATACACACACAGTCACCAACAAATTTCCAGTAATGTGTGCCAACAAGCACTAACGCACAGACAGCGGGAATACTCACTCTGTTATGTAAACGGCTTTGGCACTCCGTGCCTCAGGCCTTACATGCCACACCTTCCACTATGTAGTAGTGTTTGTCTTTGTGTGTTTAAGGTGTGAATGCCCCTATAATCAGGAAATTATTTCATAGGCTCAAAGAGACACCTTCAGTTTTCACAAAATCTCTACAGAAAAACTTTTAAATACTTTATCCATTTGGTTTATTATAGGTATACTAACAAAACATTACTTTTAAGATGAAACAAGAGTGCTAAAGGAGCAAGCAGGATGAAATACAAAATTATGGCTCCCACATACTCAGGTGTATACGATTCGTATTCTGTGAGCCACACAAACTGTGTGCCAAAGTATGTGGGGGACTTCACTATTAGGGGAAGGAATCAGTCCACCTCATGTCTTGATATATCTATACGATATATTCTATAGGATCAAGGACAGATGGTCATTGCGGATACCACAATACAGTAATTCTGCAATACATGAAAAGTTTCCACACAGACTATAACTCAATATACATTTACCTAGAAATAAACACCAATTAAGGATCGGCAGATATGGATTTTTAACCGTTTTAACTAAAAATACAACACTTCATGATTCTAGCAAAATAAAAAAATATCAGAGTAATTTTTATTTAAAAATGAAAACCAGAAATTCAGCCTAAAGCTGCAAAAATATTTTTACATTTATCATCAGTTCTGATAAATGTAAAATAATAACATAAACGGTTATTCATTATTAATTTGGTTCTGAGACTTTATAGAATATGCGGATGCCAAGAAAACTTGTTTCTTGATCAGAATTTTAAAACATACGTTTTTGATGTTAGCTGGTTTATTAGTCAGGCTATTTGCTAAGGTAGCTAGGGTGCAGTCAGACATGCTGCACGTTGTTTGCCAAACTTAGCTTTAATAAAAGTTAATAAAGACGAGGGGTTGGAATCCTAGTCCCAAAGCATGACTGTACCTGGCAACCAGAAAATTGTCCTAATATAAAGATTTGTCTATCTGGTAATGGAGGGGAATGTGTTACAGGTTTCTTCTATTCAGCTGATTACCAGTTTATAAGAAACTAGTTTACAGAGTAGAACATTATAGTGGGTTTGAAACTATAACGTTTTAAAACCTCGGCTAAAGCCATTTTAAAAAGCTAAATGCTAGGGCTTCAGCAGAGGTGATCTTTGAAAATTATGTTTCTTTTCAGCATTCTTTGAACAGCAGCTAAAAGGCAATACTGGGAGGAAAAGCATGGAGTAGAGTCACTGCTCCTATGCATTGAAAGAGGTGAGAAACAGAGAAGTGGTTCAATTATTTGAAGTGTTGGGGGTTTTTTTTCTAGCTTTTCCCACTAAGAGAGGATCAAAAATTCATTAGTGAGAGTATATGTCCCCTCTTGGCTGTGAATGTTTTGTCATCTCTCAAAATGAGCAGCAGTCTCACTGTGGAGAGGGATGTCTTTGATTCCCGTCTGGACCTGTTATATCTGCAGTCCCTTCTTGAATGTGTGGATTATTAAAACGTGGGGTTGGATACCCGGAAGTCATAAAATGGAAAATATGAACATAGCACAAAAAATATCTCCCTTAACAGTCAATGTTAAGGGAGATCTAAACCAACATATAGATCTTCAACCATATTGTGAATATATCCTAGATATATGCATGTGCCTCTAAGCAATGCTTTTAATTTTGTCGCATCTAAACATGAAACCTAATGGCAGTCTGTGAAATCAACCTTATTTAGGTCCTGTCTATGATTAACTGGGAACATGTTTTTATAGGAAGCACACCTCTGAGTTTTAGTATTTGAGAAAATTAGGAGTCTGTTTTATGAGCCAAGATGCATTTTTATGTCTAATAGGTGGCGTAAATCAATGTGTCAGTAGCTAAATTATTAAAAACTTGCTTTTACAGCTATAAATAAAGACATTTCTGTTGGGCTGACATGCTGTAGGTTTGGTTCCATCTGAACCCATCTGTGCATGACAGAACTGAGAAAAGAGTAAGGCTGCAAGAAAATGTAGTTATTGGTAAATTTATAGGTTGTTATAAGTAAATCAGAAATACTATTGCAGTTGAGATGACGACAAATGAAATGAATGAGAACAAAAGCGATAGAATTTCAGAGTTAGAAATGCAAGACCCTTCTTCAAACTACAGCTTAGTCATTCTCTCTTCTTGGCTGGACTGGTACATTGTCAGTGAAATGCAGCAATTACCTTATATGCCCATAGTCAGTATGCTGATGCATTGCTAGAGGCACCCGACCTTGCACAGTGGAAGAAAGTGAAAGTGACCGACCCTCATTATATTGGTCAGAAACACCTCAAGCAAGATATTTAACCCATACATTTATCAGCGGGGCTAAACGGCATTGGTGGGAGAGTTTTGTGGAGAACTTTTGCTGTGAGTGTTTATGTCCACTTCATAAAAGCCAGGAAAGTAGCACTAAAAGAGCATATATTAAAGTTTTCTATTAAACAGCGAAGTACAGGAATTACTAGAGCTATAATTCAGATGGATAAAAGTCTAGCTAATGGTCATCAGTTACACACCTGTGAGTTTTCCATTCACTGAATAATTTCTTTGTAGGTGAAGAAGATAGACTGCCCTCATATTTCCAACTATAACATTAATTTCCAATTTCATTTAACCTGTACTAATTTGTTCAATGAGGCTCTTTTTTAGACTGAACAATACAATACCAGCTTTACAGAAAACAAAGTCCTACTAAAAGCATGCACTTAGCGAAAGAAAATATGTGTACCTGAGTTTTTTTTAAAGACAGAAGAGATTGTAGTCTTGAACTGATGACTTCATCAGATCAAACAGAGAGCAACTGCCAGATAAGGAGTTTTCTCAACACATCAAAACATTCCAAGTTCAATTTATAAAGCTACAAAAACCTTGGAGTGAGCTTAAGAGTTGATGGACACCACAAAAGCCTTGTTCAGACTACTTCTTTACAGCTTCCTCATTCTAAGAGCAGCAATAAATCCTGTTTTTGTACTTGTGCTGAGGCAGTGATTCGGCCAGAGGTCAAACCACTGAGACAGATGAAAACATTAGATTGTCTGTAGGCTCATTAAAAAGAAAATTGCTGAGGATCGCCAAAAGGTTTCTGTTTGCAGCAAGATCAGTAGTGTTATGGTAAAAGGTTACTGTTATATGTTATGACTATGTCAGTAAACACCCAAACTTTGATATATTTGATATCTTCTGGTAAACTGCGAACAAACTAACGTCTGACATTCATTTCAGCATCTTTTGTAACATTCCTGACTGCTTATGAGAGGAAAACATCAGGTCCATTTTTGATTTGCTGCACATTTTTCTTCTCTTTCTTCATTTTCTTGTTCTTTGTCAGTGTCACACTCATCCACAGCGGGGAATGCGGTTTAGCTAAATTCTTATGTTAGTATAAAGCTATTGTTATCGAAGAAAGAGAGACTTCCTGGAAATCTCAGCAAGTGCACACATTCCTCTGATCAGATTAAAACAGGATGCATAAGTTAAACTCTTAAAGTTCCTGCCTTTGAAAATGTTCCAACATGGTTTGTGACACACAACTCCTTTCTGCACTGCTGCACCTGTCATGTAAAATGACACGGAGCAGTCTGAGCTTTTGCATTAATTCACATGACCAATCCACAGTGAATAATAATCAGTTTTACACAAATAGTGCTGCAAAAAAGTATAACCCGCTGATATTTATCAATCTGCAATCACTTTCAACGCCACCAAAAATTTTGAGACTCTAGCAAATCATAGTGAGAACCACTACCCACAAATGGACAAAACATGGAACAGTAGTGAACCTTCAAAGAGAGGTCAGTCTACCAATATTACTCCAAGAGTGCATCTCGGAGTTAAACGTGATCACAAAATAACCCAGAACAACATTTCAAGTAAAAATTAAGGCTTTTGAGTGGCTTGAATAAAGGTTGAAATGGTGTGCCACTTTTTAATACTCAAAAACCACCCACTCCGAGTAATTTACTTTTTTTTTTTACATAAGGTGGTTTGAATAGCCTTTTTTTAAAAATTGTTTGATGATCTGAAATGCAAATGTGACAAAAAAGCAAAAAAGAAGACATTTGAAGGGGGACACATCTTTTTCACTACACGGCACATATAATATGAAGCCACAGCATAAAAAAACAGTACGTAAGTGACAGAGAGCTGAGAGACCACAGAGCTTGAAATGGAAATGATCAAAGTCGATCTTCACCTGCCATCATCTTCTGGGCCTCATATGGCTCCATGTAACCATCGTTTTCAGTTGCAACTTTTTCAGTTGTGGTCTGAGCACCACCGGCCTGCTCTGCATCGAAAGGGTCAGCGTAGTCTTCGAGGATAATCAGCTGTATGAGACAAAGAAAGAAAAGTAAGATTAGGACAAGCATCAGAGAGGGACAGCTCCGACTCAAGAGGGAACTGGGGACATCCACTGAGACGAGCCAGAAAATAAAGGGAGAAATGCATAAATAATAGCGAACCTCTATATGCCTCAGCACAAAGCCACAATGCCTCAGCTTATAGCCTCAAATCACGCTCTGCGCTACTGCTGGTCTGCCTAATTATACAATATCCCAGTGACAGGACTACATTTTATACGTGGAAGACAGAAGACCACAACTGCTCAACTTTCATAAGAGAAACACTATGGCAGATTTATGCCAAGCTTGCAGTGAGCCACAGCTAATTGCAGTCCTGCTCTTTTGCTGAGTTTTTTGTGCAATGGATAGCAATTAAGTGGACGTCCTGGGACCCAGAAATACAACTCAAAGCTTTGGGGAATGGAGTAGGTCCATGACAATGGTGCCTTAAGGGACCTTTTTTTTTCTTGAGATGTTAGTTTCATTTGAGAGGAACAATATGCCATTTCAAAGTCATAGCTGTACCTTTTGTGGTCTTAGCCACTGGTTTTAATGAGGGCTAGCAGCAGTTTAGACATCTTATAGAGAAACAAATGTTCTCTCAGTTCCAATCAAGACCAAACATGGAAACATTTAAAATGCCAAAATTTTATTGACTTTGAAAGCATGTAAAAACATTCTAAGGGTTAAAACCACTGCACAAAATAAGAAAACAACAAAACAAATGTGAGACAATAAAAATGACTGGCACTACACACAATGACTCATGCATAACAGGAAGGGATTTGGTTTCATTACAAACAAGCTCCTCAGTCATTTGTTGGATGAGGCAGAGAAGGGAGGACTGGAAGAGGGCCGAGCGTTGTGCCCACCAAGCAGCTCCTCCACAAAGCCAGATTTCCTTAGAGCCTATATCCAAAGTTGCAAAATAAAAAACACACTCCCAAACACCCAACCACCAGCCTGCATATGGAGGCCACCCAACTAAACCATGTCAATAAAGTTGTAACTGAGAAAGTCATTCCAAATTACAGACTTTGTAATGACTCTTAGCTAAAGACACATGTTGAAAAATTTCCAAGAGTTAAATGTCAGAAAGTTCACTGGGGGATATTCTATAAACCGCTTAGTGACAAAGTAGTCCTGGCAGGTATGTTTCTGCACTGATCATCTCAACTATACACAGATTAAGCAATAACAACAGAGGGAGTCGGTAAAGTGGATGAGTTCTTAGCAGCAACTGTGTGTTAAATCTGTTTCCCTCTCCATCTGTTCAGAGGGAAAAATAATCACTTTTCTGCCACTGCATAATTACAGGTTTCTAGAATGTTTTACTTCTTCTTATTCAAGCTCAGGGAAAAATCAAACACATTTTCCGCATTTGTTTTGATCGGCATAAAATAAACATATTTTACTCACAAGTTTGATTAAATCCAGTCGGTCAGATAAGAAAAATCTTCACAGCCCAAGAAAACTGAGTAATTATGCATTTCTGGTACACTTGTCACTATAATCCAGTGGCTTACTGCAAGAAATCTCAAATAATAATAATCATATCCTGTTATATCTAATCAAATATGGCAGTAATGATTTCAACGATAAAGAGAAATGGACACTAGCTGTCAGATCTTGATTCTTACATCCCCTAAGCAATGCTTTACCATAACATTATTCATTATAACAGAAGTGGACTAACAATTTAGCTGCTAACTAAAATAATAAAATTTTAGCTTGATCACCAAAGACTGCTGACCGATGGATTGGTCAGAAACTCGACTGTCTGATATCTTTGTTTAGACATGTCTGCAGTTTATTCAGGTTGAGATAGAACCAGACTTTCAGCAGATAGCAGGAAGGCTAAAAAAGTAAAGCAAAGAAAAATATATTTTGAATGCAATTTTTATATCTTCTTGTATTATGACTCTTAAAGACATCAGATTGCCAATATGGATTTTTGCCCAAAGTCAAATTTTTACAGAAGTCCAAAAAATTATATTTGATAAATCTCTGGACTGTACGCATTGGAATAATTAAGTAATTAAGCATTTATTTATACAATGCCCATCGAGACAAAAATCACCATTTTATGTGAAGAAGAAAACTAAAAAAAAAAAAAGAAAATAGAACAGTACACTCAAACAGCTAATCGAAATAAATTGTCTTTTAAACCTTAACATAGTTCACAGTCCTCAAATAAAGTAGCTCAAGTCCATTTTTCACAATTATGACCTAAAAAAGTCTTGCTTTTATTAATTTACACTGGCAGATTTCCCTGTATGCAAATCATATCATCAGATCTAGCTGAATATTTTTCCCATATTAATTTTTAACAGCGCTCCTTCCTTGAACTCAACCACCTTACTGCACCTTTGTCGCGGACCAGTGTGTGTTTGAACATGCTTCAGGAAATAATGGAAATAACTTATTGAGTTATGCACTCCAAAAGCATGACATCATCGTTTTGCCTTTCCTGTTGACATAATCTAGGAAACATCCAGGGCGAGTGATGAAAACTCCTGATAGCGATACACCAACAGATTCAATGCAGTCAAAGACAAAAGTACTACACAAAATTAACCTTCGAAACACACATTGTGCCTTTTTTTTTGTTTAGCACATACCCCTTTGAGTCCATACAGATTATCCTTTCTAAAACAACTACAGTGTTATGGGAATGGTTATAGAAAAACAGTACAATAAAAAGTCAGTCTTTGATTGTTGTAAACTTCTAAAAATACTGAAGTAGATGTTGAATCATGTTAAAATCATGTAGTCACAGAAAAACTAAATCAGTCACTTTTCAGCGCCAATCAGAGTCGATTGCAGTGATATGAGCATCTTTATTTTATATTTTTTTGCCACAAACATGCACGTACGCAAATCACTACATTTTAAAAAACAAAAGTAGTCTCTGTTAGTCCTGGATTTAAATCCTGAAGATTTTAGGTAAAACTCTACTGAGGCACCACCATCGCCTACAGCCCCGTCCGTAAAGGAGGCGCTTGATATTTCTAAATTGTTCCAATGGCTCCTTCCTGTCCTACCACAGTGATGACTCCTCAACAGAAGGAGAAGTATTGGCTTGTGAGGAGAGGGGTGATAGAGAACGGCAGCAGTGCCTGGGGGAACACCATCTGCCTTGTGGCATGCCAGGGTGTGTCAGGACTGCAGCCAAGCCACACTTGTCATGAAAGTAAAATTCTCCCCGTCAGCACTGTGTTGCCTCCATATATCAGACCTTTGTTAAGCTGTGATGTAAGTCCACATGAATCTCATAAAGACACCTGACAGGCTTAGGGCATATCCCTGTGGCAGCTGGGTCCTTCGCTAGTCCGCAAGATGAAGAGAGAAAGGGCCCACTTAATTACTGGATTTGGTAGCTCAGATCCTGGCTGACTTTGACTTATACCTGCCATGGCTCAGGCGGCTCACAAAGCAAGCGGTGAGAAAAAAAAAAAAAGACTTCTTGAAAAGCACTGCGGCTCCCTGACCTCAAATCGGTGGGAACAGAGGGAAGAGCATTAACAAAGGAGGGAGACTGTGGCAGGCACCTGCCACTTTGGCTCAGTGTTCAGATGACACAAGAGCTTCTAGGATTACACTTTTATTCAGTGCAGGTCCTCCATTAGAAGCGGTGAAAATGTGAGCACCAGTTCTCCTGCTGCACCCTTAATGCATAATGGGTTCAGAGAGCTCATCAGATAATCAAGGACAAAAAGAATAAAAATTTCATAAACCACATTAGATGAAATTTGAGTACAGAGATTGAATTTTTTTTTTTTTTGTGTGGTTTTTAAACTGAAAGTGGGCTGCTGCTTCTTGAGTAACATATCCAGTGTGGTCAAATTAACCACAATAATCAATAAAAAAAACTATTAAAGTAGAAAGTATGCTTATGATTTTACTCCAAACCCAGCAAACCAAAACTCTACTAAACAACAGGAAAAATTAAAAGTAGAGAGCTTTTCTTTTGATAGATAAATGCAATCAGATCATGGTCTCAATGTCATGACTAGTCCTGTAAGTATTGGCTGCATCAGGGGCTAGTCAAGGTTGAAAACCCTCTGAGACTGCCAGAAAAGTCAGCAGGCTGTAGAAAGAGAAGGCAGAGAAAGAAAAAGGACTGACGTGTGTGATTTATGCCTCACGCCACAAGGGATTTTAGTCACTGATAACCTAATACACCTCAGTGCTTAGCAGCTCAATTGCATTATGGCATTTCAAAAGCTTTTTTGTTGTTGCTATTGCTCTTTTGTTGTTGCTGTTGCTCTTTTGTTCTTCAGTGTGACACAAAAGGAAAGCATGCCTCCATTGTGAGGAAAGACAGCCATTGCAGAGGAGATAGGAAGGGAGGGGAGAGGAGACAATGGGTGAGGAGATGCTATGTTTTTCAGCAGAACACAGTCGCAGAACAGACTGACATGTATGAAGTATGTTTACGCCTGTTGGGTAGAGGGACAAAAGTCCAATGTGCCTCATTGATGGCTCCTCTATTCTCTGCTTGTCGGGATGTACTGGATGAATGCAGTGTGTGCAGTCATGCTGAGATAACTTTGCCATTTTCTTAAAAGAACATACTGGCAAGAAACACACCCTCAAGGCACTTTATTTAAGATGAGAATGCTCAAAGCTTCAATGTTGACATAACACTGTTTCCAACACTAAGATGGCTTCATGTTTGTAAGAAGCAAGCACAAATCTGGTTACAATTCATTCAGGACCCCTTGTGAGGACTGAGCCCTGCTGGCTTCTGCATCTCTCACACAGATTAGGCAGATGGAAAACTGGCTTTGCCTCTTGGGGAGAAGCAATGCAGGAGTGCATTTCCCACAATACAGCTTTGACATTAATGAAACTTTATTGAAATGTTTTCCTGAGAAACACAGTTGCCACAAGAGCATTCCGGGCTCTCCGGGAGACGCAAAGAGTGATGTGGCTCCTGTAAAGGCCTACTTAGGAGTCTGGAGAGGTAACTAATCAAATTAATATATTTGCTGTAGAGGCGTTGCTTTGCAGTGCATCAAAAGCCACTGGTGAGGATAAACCAATATTCTGTCTATTCTGTCTTTTGCAGAGAATGGATATTCTGCAAAAGTATCCATTCACCTTCCACTTTTTCACATTAGAAAACACAACTTCAGTGTGTTTGATTTGGTATCCCAGTTATAAACCAGCAAAAAAGTAGCACATAATTAAGTACAATGAAAATGACAAAACATTTCAAATAAAAAATTTTCAGAAAAATGTGAAGACTGCGGAATATTTTTGTATTTAGCACCTTTAATCTGATATACCTAAATGAAATCCAGTGCAACCAGCCAGTCTTATGAGTCTTATAATGACTAAATAGAGTCAACCTCTACATGTAATTTGATCCAGATGTTCTGTGAAAGCCTGAGAAGTTTATTAGAGAACATTAATGAACAAACTGCATTGCAAACAAAAAAGCAACAACAGCAGCAGACAAGCTAGGGATACATTTTATAAGAAATTTAACAAGGTTATGTTATAGCATAATCTGAGCTTTTAATATTTCAGAAGTCACCATTCAATCCATCATGTGAAGATGGAAACAGTATGGTGCAACTCTGTTTCTCTGTTGACTCAACACTGAATAAACAAAAAACGAGAATTTTATATAAACCAGACTAAAGGCTTCTCCACACCTTACGTGTATGTAATTTAAGTAACACTGAAAACTTTTTTTCACACATCAATGTGCTCTACCATCAGTTTTGCACATGTGCCCCACTGAGACATCTGCACTGCGGGTATCACCTTATTTACTGCATCCCCGTCTCCTTTTAGGACTCACACCACATAAAATGTTGGTTCTTCTAATCTCTACCCTTTTCCAGATGAAGCATCATTCACAAGCTACCAGGGTGAACCAGGTTCTTTAGAGTGTTTAGGCTCATGTTGATCGCAGTTGGCACGGGAATACTTCAAGATGCCATGATAACTACTGATACGAAACCCCACAGTGTAGTCCGTCTGTGAGTGTATGCAGAAATTAGTCTAGTGAGAAATAAAGGAGTTGAAGCATGCTACACTACTATAAGTACAACCACTATGCAATTTAAAGCAATTAAGGAGCCTTTAGTTCCATGTGGGGCTGCTGAGTCAATATAGACTTCTAAAAACATGTAAATGTAATTATTGACAGAATAAAATGGCTTGTGTTAGTTGTGAGTACTCAGTGTTTCAATCAGTTCAAATTGACTCATGACTCTGCTGAAACCTTCCAGAAACTCAGGAAGTTAAGGGAGGTTTTCAGAAGGTTAAAAATAGCAGCAGCCTGTCATTTTCTATTGTTAGCATGACAGCTGTCTTCCCTCTTCTGTTCTTATTAATTAAATAATTTCTGCTGCACATTTTTCCAGGTAAACTGGTGTACATGTAATACACAGTCCATTACATGTTTTCACTAAAATCAACTTTGTCAGACAGGCAAAGTTAAACCGACTGTACAAAATTATTTGAGTGTATACAGTGCTTAGGCCTTTGTTTTTAACCAGTTCTTTGATAACAGGTTGAACATTTGTTGTGTAATTTGAGTGTTAAAGCATTATTTACAGGTCTAAGCATGTTAAAAAGCAGTTCAGAATTGACCAGAGTTCCTCATCTACTAATGCTTTCACGATTCTTTGATGGAAAACTGCTACCAACTAATCTCTGTACAAATTAACTTTAAATCAGTAAAATGCCATTTCTAAAACTCATTGTCTCCTCATTTCAAAAGCCTGAAGAAAAGTCTGTCTACCCCACAATTTCCCCAGGAGAATCGTTGGATGTCACAGTCTCACAAGATGCAATCATTGCACTGTACTTTTAATTAGATCCAACAAAACAAATATTGAGATGCACCATTAAGGTGTTTCCATGCAAACACAGATTTATGCTTTTTTTCAAAGTCTGATTCTCTGATATACAATGTTGACAGAATGAGCGTATTTTTCCTAATGACTGGAACAAAAAAAAGAAAAATATGCAGCAGGTTATTTATTCATTGCACCGTAAGTTTAATTAGACAGTGCAATCAAATTACCGTACATGCTATTAATAGAATGGACAATTTAAAATTCGGAATAACTCCCACCATTATGTGGTCCATAAACCTATCAAAGGGTTGAGAGGTGAAATCTTGTAAATCCTTTATGTTCTGTTATCAGTCAAAGAACTTGCAGGGCTTTGTTATTATTTATTTAAATTTTTAATTACTGAAAGAAAACTAGGTTTTTTACATGTGTGAGTCAGTATGTGTTTTGTAAAGATTGATGGTCTTGTAGAAATAATCTAAAAAGACATATGAAATCAATGTCAGCTAGGAAATTCATGACAAATGCATTTCTTGTTTTAAGCTGAAATAGAGAAAAAAATTCACACCACAAATAAAACTATACCCAGGGTACTTGAGTAAAGTCAGAAAATGTCCAATTTTTATCAATAAAGTGCCTAAAACAAACAGTCAGCTAAGCTACACTCCCCTCTCCTTTACTTCTAGCAAAAATATGCAGTATGTAACTTTGGCTTTCACACTTTTAAAAACGCTAAGTGTGCACCCTCCCTCTTGATAAATTCCTATTCTGCCTGCTCACATCTCCTGAAGAACAAATGCATCTTTTGTTAAAGCACCCAAGGCAGCGAAGCACAAAAAGCACCTCAACATGTCCCAGCGGACCTCATTCATGGAAACGAAATCCGCATTGCCACTTAAGACCTCCAGTGGAGAGAAAAGAGGAGCCCATGGGTTGCACACTATGAAGGTCCTCTTAATATGCGACAGATATTCAAGATTAAGTACTTGACGTCACGCTTGGCAAAATCCAATTTCCTTTCTCTGTCCCCGTCCCGGTGTGATAGATTTATTGGCAGTGTTTTCTACATACAGTTAGTGATGCGGCTCAAGAGTTGAAAATAATTCAGGTGTCACGGTGGAATGTTGGAATTTTATAAAATATAGTAATCCTCTTTATGTGTGCACGAGTGATTTGTTCTTAGTGTTACTTTGGTCAAAGTCATGATGAAAGGATATATATATATATATATATATATATATATATATATAAATGGTAAGGGCGAACCAACCAGACATTGTCGTGGTGGATA
>CAEFZY010042155.1:0-13689 GCA_903066815.1 Brachyrhaphis roseni
TCCAGCCATTGGTAGGACTTACTGATATCAGCCACTTCGGTTATTTGCCGGTGGTACATCCCATGTAGGGGCTTGTCCTTCCATGATGGTGTCTCCAGCACCTCAGCTTCTGTTCCCCATTGTTGGAGACATTCACTGAGCACATTGTCTGTTGAGGCTTTGTCCCTGATGTATCTATGGATCTTGGATGTTTCGTCTTGGACAGTGGTTCTCTCAAAATGCTAAACTTAATTTAGCATTTTTAGACAGTCTGAGTCTGGAGGACGATTTATTTTACTCTGAAATACAACTAATTATCAATAAACTAAGACAAGATTGTTCTCTTTTGCTTATTATTGAGAGTTGAATTATCTCTCATTTTTGAATTACAAAATGTTTTGATTCTCTGAGAAAAAAACAAAACATTTTGTTTCTGCCCAGATTAGAGTCAGACGGTCAGTTTGCCTTCAAGAAACACTGAAGGACTCCAAGAGGTGATAACGTTCAGATTTTAAAGTGTAAATAAACACTCTAAAATTAACTTATTTTTGCCAATTAACTGTCTCAAAGGGTCCTGTAGGGTTCCATATGTTTCTGTACAAATTTTGACATTTTTGTGTCAATTTGTTCAGTTCGACATCATAAGTCTCCAGTTACACAAAAAATTGATTTGTCATTAGTTGTTTTTTTTAATATATAAAAAGTTGCTGAAGGGGTCTGAAAAGTCAAATAAAATGACCAAGTGGAAAAGTTGCAACACTGCCTCTGTATTCCTGACCACATCCCCACCCATCAACTGCTGTGACTCTTAGCTCTGCCCAGTTTGGTGAAATGTTTTTCAGTTTTTTGGGGTGTGGTTTAGCTTTCATAGGGGGTTTAGTCACATTTTGAAGACAAACAAACAGCCTAGAAGGTCAGATAAATCACATAAAGCACAGAATAGCAGGTGAATTTATCATTTCCAGCCACCGTTTCTGTTTGAACTGTCACCTTGTAGTTGTCTTTATGTTCTCGGATCATGTGCTGGACGTACTCGATCAGGTCAGACGACAACGTCTTTGAGTCCTTCTCCTGAAGGCTGGCCTCCTCCTGCAGCTCTGATGGTGACCAAGCAAACCAAACATCAATCTTTAAAGAATTACTAAACATTTCAGTCATTTGAGCCTTCGGAGCGGAAATATTAATTTATGGTCAAATTTAATGTAAAGCAGTCTCAGAACAGTTATTTAAACCTCACACAGCTTTATCTGTTTACTTTAAGTTTCCAGTGTTTAGTTAATGATTTTAATGGTTAATTTAATTGTAATTTTCCATTAAATTCTTAAGTTCATTCACAAAAGTAAGGCTGCGACTAATGATTATTTTATTAAACGATTATTCTGACAATTAATTGGATAAAAAAACTTGGCACATTCGACATTTTTTTCCTTTAAATACATTAAAAGATGCAAATAAACAATAAAGTTCCTTCTTCAAACAAGAAAATAAACATTTTATTGCCTAAGATGCAACAATATAGCATTCTTGTAATGAATTTGAACTCAGTGAAAATAAGACAGTGCCACTTGAGGAGTTCTGGGAGAAACATTATTACAGACAAGGGTGTTTTTATATTAAGTACATTATGTAAAGTTTTGGCTTAATTACTTCTCTGAATATGTTTTTTTCAGCAAACTGCTTTTTTTAAAAGTCTGTATATTCCAGTTAACAATCGATTACCGAATTAGCTGACGATTATTTCAATAATTGATTCATCACGTTTAATTTTTTCAGCCCTAGAAACGTCCATGATGAAGATTCAGAAACTCACTGGTGAGGATGTAAGGTTTGGTGACGATGTGGGCAGGTCTGTCATCGGTGTCTCCTCCTCCGAGGAGCTGCAAGAACAAACACAGGAAGGAAGTAAAATGTATTTGTAAAGCACCTATCACAGGCTTTAAAATCATAAAGTGTTCCACAAGACACAAACATAAAAGAATATAAAAACTGTCAGTAAAAGATCTATAAAAAATAAAGTAAAAAATTTGCCCTAACAAGCCGCAGCTCAGATTACCAAGCAGCAGAGAGAATTTCTGATCTATTTGAACTCGAAGGAATGAAAAAGCATTTTTAAAAAGTCTGAACCTACCTTCCGAAGGGTAAAAAAAAAAAAAAAAAAAAAAAAGTTAAAAAATGTCAGCTTGAAAATATTCATTTTAGGAAGCAAAGCAAACAAGGGCAGTTTAAGATCTCAGAGGTTCAACATGTAACATAACCACTATGTTTGTTTTTTTCTCTGAATTAATACATTAAAGAGTAAATGTATCAAACTGTTTTGTAGAACAGTGGCTGTTATTTCATTGTTAAAATTATTCTGACTTTCCACTGTTTAAAACTGATTTTGGGCAGCATCATGCTGGTTTTAGGGGTGGTTGAATTTAATAAATAAAAAGGGGTTTGTGTGTCGGCGCAACTGGAGAGGGAAACCCACACCGTCAGATCTGCACAGCAGGAGACTTGACTTAATTGAATGTTTAAAACAAATAAAAACAATCACAGAAATGACATAAAACGACAATCAAAGTTTGCCCCAGCACTGCAGATTGTGCGTTTTAGAAACTGGATTGGAGCTTGCAACCAGAAAACGTCGCCCGGTGCGAGAGGACGCCACCGAGGACGCGAAAGACGCTCCCGGTCAGATCTGGACTTTACTTTTCTTTTTGGGGATTTTTGCCGGTACCACTCTTTTTTCTTATCTTTTTGAGGGGTGGGGGGGCTTGACGTTTTGGATTTTTCAGTTTGGACTGGGACTTTGGATTAAAACGGAGAAATACTTCCAGGACTTTGTTTTGTTTTTGAGGATATGGAACTCCTTTGCAGACAATATTAAAAAAAAAGAACGTGAATTTTTGGACATTTAATTATTTAGCTTTTTTTTTTGATGCCATAAACTGAGTGATTTAAATCTAACCTATAATTATTTTAGGGATTTTTGGTTCCTGATCTATTTATCAGAACAACTATTATTATTTCTTAGTATTGTGTTTTTTTTTTTATAAATTATTGTTGCTAAAAATTAACAAATTTCTTATTGAGTGGCTGGATATTTATTTTCTTATCAAATTAAATGGTGTAACATATTTCACCTGATTCCTGTGACAGATCACCCTTGAGTTTATTGTGAGTTCCGCTTTAAATCAAGCTGAATTTTACAACCGTTTGATTTGAGCTTCATAACCAATACTCTACCGCCCCCTCCTGGCCTACTGCAGTATCACACTCCTGGAATAACGGGATATTAACTGGAGGCTCTTCACTTAGGAACCAGATAACATTGTATTTAGCTTTTAATCACTCAGGTTTCTGTTTACGCTCTTGAAAACAAAACCTTTGTGTCTCATGTAAGCCCAGCTGTTCTCCTTACTGTCTGTTTCTTGATGGGCAGAGTCCGGTTGGGATCAAATGACAGACCCATCTCCTGCAGGTTCCTGGCCATAGATTTGTTGTTGTCCCAGGCATTCCTGATCTGAGCACTGAAAGAGAGAGGAAATATTGAAGACACACAGATCCAGGAACCACTAAATCCTTCCCACACATCCCCAAGTTTATTTACAAAACAAACGAAAGGCAACAAAAAGTAGCAGATAATTCATGAGACAGTAAGAAAATAGAAATAATATTACAAGAAATATTACAAGAAAAAACAGGAGTAAGTCAAAATAATATGAAAACATTACCAGAATAAAGCTGAAATAATACAAGAATAAAGCTGTATTATGAGAACAATGTTGTATGACAAAAACCCATTAAGAGAGTAATGTCATAATATGAGAATTCAAAATATTACAATAAATATATTACACAAGTCAACATAATGAGTCAACATGATAATAAAACCATCATATTAATAGAATAAAGTCATATGACATTCACAACATTTTATTTTTGTATAAAATAATACAAAAATAAAATCTTAATATGATAATAAGGTCGTAATATTACCAGAATAATACGAGAAAAAAACTTGAATAATCTGAAGGCTGAAATGATCAATATTGTTTCTATCACACTTTTCTAATAACATCCTCAGATACAGCACTAACTAACTTACCCTATGTTAACAGACATCTTTAGAAATTACCTTTTTTTGTTTTTTCTTAAGATATTCTAATTTTCCAATGAACTGAAATTAAAACCTTAAGACAGTAATCATCAAAATGAACAACTAAAATCTATACATATGTCGGTACGTGTTTTTATTCCATCTGTAAAACATACTAATGTCACCTGAATAAATGGAAAAAGCTATTTCGATTTGATGTAAATTTATTAAAACACATTTGTTATGAAAGTTTCCCAGATAGAATGAATCCTATGAAACATCGTCCAGATTTGACCTCTAGGTTTCAGGTTTAAAACCAGAGCAGGTCCGGTATAGTAAGTAAAAACGGTGAAATAACCCGATATTTTACCCTACAGCGACATCTAGGGAGGTTAATCTCAAATTTCACAAGCGATTAGACCACGAGTGTTGAGAATAAAACAGTAAAAACACATTTTAACAGCCTGTTACCAACCCTGCTGCTGCTAGCTAACAGCCGAACGGCTCGGAACTCACTGTCCAATCCTCGGGTTGGCCTTCTTTAGAAACTTCTTCTTCAGCTTCTTCCGGTCCGTGTTGTAGTCAAACCGCTTTCTTCTCTTCGACTGTTTGGTTTTCGGCATTTTTAAAATGTGAAAATTACTTCAGAAATGAGACGGAGCAGCGCTGAACAGGCGAGGTACACACAGAACGTGCAGCTGAAACAGGAAGCACGTGCTTGCGTGGCCCCGGTCACGTGACTAGAAACCACGCCCTCTCACATTGTTCCTACACTTTTTTAAAAATAATAAAATGTAATATAAAAAGTAAAATATAAAACAAAGCGTATAAAATAAACATTAATAAATATTTTTACTATAAAAACTACCTAAAAAAGTAAAGCAATACATTTAAAAAAAAAAGTTATTACAAAACAAAGCTGACATTTGGTCCTGCTAAAGTTAATCTTGGTTCATATGTATAATTACTCGGAAATCAAAATAAAATTTTGATTGTTCCTGGAAAGTATTTTACTCAAGTGACTAGTGATTAATTTTCATATAGTTGTACAATAGTAACAGCAAAAAGCATATGTTCCAAAAGCAGATGTACTGTAATTGAAATTAGATTTTTAAGTCTGATTTTCAGGACAAAAATAGCACATTGCTGATATTTTGTTGAAATTTTTCATGCTCATTTTCCATTATATGCTTTTATTGCCTGAAAAGTTGGAAAATTATACATTCTTTGTGTCCACTTTATGAAAATTACACATAGCACAAAAATCCACGAGATCCTGTCACAAATCGTCACTCATGATGCACTTCCCTGGAAAAGCTTTAGCCCTAAGGGATAGATGAAAAATAAACTGTTCATTAGAGTTATTTTATGCTAAGTGACATTTGCAACTGCTAATGTTATCCTCTAGATGTCAGACTGAGTTTCTAACTTGTTTTAGAAACTGCAGCTCATCTTAAAACATATTTTTTAAACAACTAATTCAGCATGGTCTAAAACCCAGCCCTACAGATTTTCTGATATATTAAATTATTTTTTGTATTTTCTGCTTAGTTCAACCCCTTTAACGAACCAGGAGGGATAATTATAGAAGCCGATCAATAACTTTCAACTCTCTGCCCAATCTGTTCTATTATCAAAGTAAATGACAAAACAATGAATGGCATTCCTAATGCACCTTTAATGCACTGTGGTCCTGACTTTATTGACCGGGGCAGGAAAATCCACTTCCTGCTGGATGAGCAATGAACCTCAAACAGATTCAGCTTCACAAACAAACCCATTTGATGATTGAATATACCTGATTATTAAAACTTTTCTCAATGAAATTCATGATGGTGATAGATTTTTAATTAAAGGATATATTTTTATAGAATAACAAGAGAACAGAGCAGTGGGAACAGTTTGGAAACTGATTATTCCTTTACAGAAAAATATTGAATATTTTGATATATGACCAATTTTGGAATGTAATCACACAACTATGTGTTTTCTTAATTATTTATTCTTATACAGTACACCATAACTCAGAACAAAAATATTATTAGATTGCATTAGTGAAGCCAAATAAGATCCTTTAGGCCAAATTGTACATAACAAAAATCAAAAGACTACTTCCTAGTAGTCAATTTGACCAGGAAGTATGTAACTACTCCAAAGTCGGATTTCACACTAAGACTAGCTCCAGTTATGACTTGCAAGGGCAACTTCCCTTTTCAATAAGGCTGATCCTCATATCAACAGTAGTAGGATGAGGTGGAAACATGTTTATTTTACAAGACACACATGTAAGAGTGCATCTTAAGCCAATCAGCGCCTGCAACTATAAATTAAGTTCCATTTACTTGAGTAACTTCTTGGAAAAAATACTTTTAGTTTTCCAACACTGTATTTTTTGCCTTTACTTGAGCAATGTATTTATAAAGTATCATTACTCTTACCCTTTGTTAAAGGTTTCGTTGGCTCTAGTTGCCTTTATTTGAAAATAGCCTGACAGGAAAGAGAATAGTGAGAGAGAGAGGGGAAGACATGCAGCAAATGTTACCAGGGCAGGAATCTAACCTGCAACCACCACAAGGACCAATATGTGGGTCGTGCTTTGCCCCTGCGCTACCACAGCATCCCAATCGCTACTCTTACTTGAGTAAAATGTCTGGATGCTAACTTTACCCACTGAGTGACTTTACTGAATAAAGAAAAAAAGTAAAAAAAAAAAAAAAGAAGAAGTAAGACTTCTCATTGTGCATAAACTTAGCTTTTCTAATGTTATTTTAACTTCTACCTGTTGAGCTTGACGTGCCATTTGGCTGATAAAATTATTTTTAAATATTAAATCAGATGTTCTGGCCAATTACTCAGTAGTTGAATAGACATACTTATTTACTCTTGAGTAATGTCTTGGATAGTTACTTTTTACTTTTACTCAAGTAACAATATGCTGGAGTAGTGTCTTTCTCAGAGTTTGATAGTAACTATTTAAATTGACTTTGTTACATATACTTGAATAACTTTTTTAAATGTACTTTTAGGTATACTCATACTACAATGTACCTTTTACTGTCTGTTGTATGTTGAGTCCTAAGGCAGGAAGGAGAACAAAGATTACAAAGAGGAAAATTAGAAATAAAAAGGTTTGCAGATTAGATTATAAATTTAGTACAAAGCAATAGAGCTTAAATACTTAAAATAAGACAAATATGAAAATACATAGGCAAAGAAGCCATTAAAGATTAGTTTTAGCTCTGACATTTTATAGCTGTGGATATTAAATGTTGCTATTATTCATAGTAATAGCATTAATATGACAAAGACTTTCTTATTTTGGGTGTTCATACAGAAAAAAACCACATAATATTGTTTTAGAGTTGAATGTCTGTTTCCCCTTTTCCTTTTATAAACAAAAAAACACATATTTTTTTCAAAGCATTTGAATATAAGAGCAGCCCCAGAAAAGAGGAGTGATGGTTTTATGGCAGAATTAACACACGAAATCTAGATATTTGACCAGGATGACAAACAAATTCTTTAGACACTTCTCGAATCTTATGAAGTATTTTTTCGGTAAAAATCACTATTTTTCCAACAAATATCACTAAAAATATTATCCCTAAAAATGTATAAGCTGGTTTGCTAATATTGTCTCTTACTGTTAGTTCTGATTTTTTTGTGTGTATTCTATCCACCTCTGGCCTAAAACAGTGGCCGTGCTCAAATTCCGACTTTTTAACTAGAACGCTGTAACGTCGGATGTTACGTCAAACCCCGAGTTCCCATTTCCCAGGTAACTGGAACGGAGCGTTAGACGACTTTTAAATTGGGTTTTGAAGACAATAATTTTGAGACAGAGAAGGAAAATTGGTCAGAGTAAGAGGTCTGTCGTGACGTCTATGTTTTAGTCAAGCGGTAAAAAATAGAGAACAGAGTGAGAGCTCTGTATTTTTGCTCCTCTCTGACATCAGCAGCAGGGCGGAGAGGAGGAGGAGAAACAGGAGGAGGAAAAGGAGAGGAGGGGCGCTTCACGGGGGTTGTGGGAAAGCAAAGACAGGTTTCGGGTTTTCCTCGTTGACTGGGCGGTGGGCGGAGGTGGCGGACGGTGTACAGGAACTACAACCTACTGGGAGGGGGGTGGATCACCAGGAGCTGCTGCTGCTGCTGCTGGAAGCCGGCTCAGCATCGACATGGAGCTGGAGAACATTGTCGCCAACACCGTGTTGCTCAAAGCACGGGAAGGTAAGAATGTTAGTGGTCGGGTTGACTACAACTCTCTCCGGGTGTCGTTTGGAGACAGCCCCGGTCCCACAACCGGGTTGATGCCGGAGCTTAGAGGAGGAGTTGGTGCACTTCCTCATCGCCTTGCTGTCAAAGCTGCTCTAAATATGAGGAGGATATGACTTGTTTTTACTGCCAGATAAACTCTGAGGGGGCTGTGCTTCAGGAAACTGTCAATAACCGAGTACTAAACACAAAGTAGCTGCAGTAATAATGCCGTGGAAAAGTCCGGAAGACGCTGCAGCTGTGGAGTGAATCTGCAGCGGCGCATATTTTCTTTTTCTTTCTTTTTTTCTCCTCACGTTGCAGCATCGTCTCAAGTTTGCGAAACAGGATGTTGAGGCAGAGAATGTGGAGCTGCGCCTTTTCGCTTTGTGCGCACATTTGGTTTAAACTCAAGGCGACCCTTTTTACAGGTGGTTTTGAAATCCATATAAAAAGTTCAGTGATTCAATTCAAAAAGTTAAACTCGCATATTTGATAGATCCTGGTGGATTTCTCTAACTTAGAAACAGAAAAATGATTTTCATCTCAAAAAATTATATCAGGTATCTCATAGAGTCATTGTGGATGGTATTGTGGGCAGAATGGATTTCCAGTAGCAGTCAGTCTTGCAACGAATCTGTAGAGGCTTCTGATAGAAGACTGTTGCAGTATGACAGTTATGACTGTAATGACATGTTAACATCTCTATTTCCGTGCAGCAGAGACAAAATTTTATAGTAACATCTCCTGAATGACACTGTCAGCTGCTAGCGCTGCTAATCCATCTGATCTGCTTTTGCTGCTTCTCAGTTCAGGTATTTGAGCTTTTGAGATGTTAATTAGTTTCTCCCAGTTGTGAAAACAACACATTGTTGCCATGTTTACACAATATTTCAACTGTCCAAGAACCAGAGGAAATCAGAGCTAATGTAACAGAGCTCCTCCAACATCCTGTCACTGTGAGCGGTGCAATTTATTGTATTTTTGTTGGAGATCAGGGTTGGACTGAAGTATAAGTGAACTCTGTAGCTGGTCAGTGTCTGGCCAGCTTGTCGACTAGAGAGAATTTGACAAGAAATGGCTTTTCTTTAAAGACATTATTTAGTTTTGGGGAAAAAAGAAAAGTTCAGTGAGAACTTACAGAAGAAGAATAACCCACAGAAGCTTATTGGTTTATTACATATATTAATGAAAAAGTTGAGTGGAAGGTAAAAGGTTTTCATGCAAAATTAACCTTGTAAAATAGGATTTTACAAGGTTTGGACTTTGGCTACAGTCAATGCTCAGAGAGCTACCACACACAGACAAACCCATTACATGTGTCACAGCTATTGCATCCCATGTTAAACAACTCCTGAACAGGACACATCAGAGATGACCTGTCTGGGCTAAGGAGAAAATGGCTTTGTTGTTGTTCAGGCGTTCAAAGCCCCTGAACTATTAAATGGCAAATAAACTGAAGATAGATAGTGCTTTTCCAGTCATTCTGACCGCTGAAAGTGCATACACATCTCTGAATTTTTCCTTCCACTTAACTTTCAATATGCTTATAAACAGCACTGTGAACAGTGGGTTTCTTCAGCAATTAATTTGCTGATCTTATATGGTGAGGGTGTCAGTGTTTGTTGTCTGGACAAGTGCATATGAATCTATTTTTTACTGGCTTTATGTATTATTCTCAGTTTTCTGAAAAGCTTAATTTCAGGTTTTCATTAGCAGTGCTTCACAATTAATAGAAATAAACACTCAAAACATTATGATGTTTCTGAAGAATTTATATTAGTTAAATAAACTTTTTAGTGATTTCCTAATTTATTGCGATGCAGTCTCTAGGTTGGATAGGGGAAAATGAGCAACACACTCCGTGTCTGTTTAGTTCTTTAAACAGACAGAATATTGGTCCCTGTGACCTCTGACCTCCTTTAAGCATCCCTGAGTTTCACCAGACCTTTTGAGTGTGAGTGCTGTGTGTGATGTGAAGTCCAGTTGTCCAGCTTGTAGAATCTACTCCCATATGTTAGCATGCTTTAGTCTATTAAAGGGTGAACCCTCTGGTTTTAAAGCTCAATGAAGTCGTTGTTGTCATGAACAGTTCAGTTCCAGATACCAGAACAGCTGATCTCTAAAGCAGAATCAGACTGTTCTGTGAAATAAGCGCTTCAGCTGCGTCGTTCTTCATTGTCACTGTTTTGGTCAGAACCTGAACAAGTTTTTCAGACAAATAGGATTTCCGCTCTAGCAGGGTGATTTCCATGGATCTATCAGCTGAAAACCTGGGATTCAGAACATGATCTGCTGAAGGATGATCCATTGTTCAGGTCTTTTTTTGATTCCTTTCCTTTTCCTTAAATTCAGTTGGAGTTCAGGTTGATCCTGGTGTAGTTTCACTGGACCATCAACTGCTCAGCAATTTCAAATCTGGTCTTTTTACTCTGGAGTATTTTTATGGTTTGGATGCTTCTGTTATCTTTGTCTCCTCATAGAGTGATTTATTTTCTAGCTACTTGAGTTAAGAAAATTTAATAATAATGTGGCCAACATTATGAAGAAAACATTGTTTGTGACCTTTAAATACTTTCCTGTAATTCTGTTAGTGTGTAATTTCCTCTCGATGCATTTCCTTTTTCTCTCCATTTTTCCCAGTAATGGATGCTCAGCTCCAGCCGTTTCAAGTGTTGAGTTAAAATGTTTTCTGATTTAGATGTTTTCAGAGTCACTCCATACATGCATACATACATACGTAGATATTTAAAGCTAAGTGTTTAGTTTAATTTTAAGCTGTTTTTCCTTTTGACCATCTTACATTTGAAGAAAGATATGAAAATCAATTAGGATGGACAGATAAATAGAACTGGGCCAGAGCACTTTCTGTAAAAAAGAGGGAAAAACCCTAATGGCTTCATCAATGACTCCCTTTAGAAAGGAGGTGCAGCAAATGCACACAAACCCTGAGCAATGGATACTTTAATAAAAAAACACAAATTACTCCATCAACAACTTCTTTCAAGAACGAGTCGCTAAAAAGAGAATTGCAGAGCCAGGGGTACTTTCTATGACAAAAAACAAAGATTCACTAATTTAGTAAGTGTAATATCTCCATCAATGTTTTTTAAAAGAAAGAGACAACTGAAGAGAAGCACTAATCTATAGGTACCTTCTATGACAAAAGCAAAAAGAAAATACAAAATTTGCACCAGCAATAGCTTCATAACTATTTAAGAAAGAGAAGTAAAGATACGCACTGGCCAGTGGTACTTTCTATTTGAAAGAAAAAGAGAATATACTAATTTAGCACTTATAGGCTCCATCATTTTTTTGAAACTTCTAAAGAGAAGCAGAGATGCTTTCTATCACCAAAACAAAACGAGAACATACTAATATATTATCAGCAAAAGATCTATAAATGTTTTTATAATAAACAAAACTAAGGAGAAGGACTTACTTTCAATGACAACAACAACAACAAAAGAATATTAATTTAGTACCAGCAATAACTCTATACATGTTTCTAAAAGAATCAAAGCTAAATAGAAGCTCTTGCCCAGGGGTATTTTCTGCAAGAAAGAAAACACAGAGATAATGGGAGCAGGTTTTGCTTGTAATTCATCTTGAAGGGCCAAGAAAAAAAAATATTGATCTGAGTTTTACTTAGTTTTTCTAAAAAAAAAAAAAAAAAAAAAAAGAAATACAGTTTTATTAAAATTGATTAAATAAATGTTTGTTTCAAATCCCTTATTTCAGTCATAAACACAGTCAGTGCTCACTAAAATGTATGACAAAAGACTCACTGGACTGGTCTCATAAAATGGACTATTCTGTAAGTGACCTCCTTTCCACCACTGTAAGACTGACTTAAATATGATGTTTCTATAAGGTGTAAAATATTATAGACCTCACAACAAGGAACCAAACACTAAATGCAAATAAAATGCAAATGCTTCTTTTTAGGGTTCTGTGCTGGCATTGTCAAGGGCAAAAGGCAATAACTGTTGCTTAATCTAATTTCAAAATGACTCCATCCATCCTTACTTATGAAATTTAAACACTGCTCGGTTAATCAGCTGTTTTTGTTGTTTTGTGTCTCTAAAGAGGCACCGTTGACCTTCTTGTATAATGCAGAAACCACACAGGAAGTACAGTGACAGGAAGAAACACATTGCAAAGATTTGGCTCTTTAAAGCAGCAGATTGCAAATGTGGGAATGTTTCTTGTGTGACATGGAAAAAGGGAAATGGGCTCAGCGGTCTGATGAAGCACGCGAACATGAAGGACAAAACGGGGGCAAAAACAGAGCTCGTGTTCTTTTTAATGAGGCTGAAAGTCAGTTTGTCTGGCCTGAAAACTACGCAGTGCCTTTTGTTTCCATTCTCCCAGACATCTTTGTGCCACTTTGTTAAGACTTCCACCTTGTACTCAATTATGCTAAAAATATAGTAATTTTTACCAAATCGTCCCTGGATTGTTGGAAGAAATTGTTCCTGGAAGATGATTCAATCTAAATATTTATTCATAGCAGTGATTCTGGGCAGGAAGCTAAGGCAGCTCCAGACCTGAGTCGTCATGGTAGCTCCTATCTATTCTCTGGACATAGTCAGAAGGAGGATTCATCAGAGACAATAACTTTTCACCTGTTTTCTGATCTCCATTTTTTGAGTCCTGAAGACGTCTGTTTTTGACACATTTCTTGTCCAAAAGTCATCGTCTCAGTTTGTTTACAGATGCACCACTGATGTTTGCAGTGGTGGCAGCCTGATTGGATGATTCTGCAGTTTGCTGGATACTGTTGGACAACCTGAAGCCTTCTTCACCTTGAAGCGCTTGATGATCCAGTTAAACTGTTCTTTAAGCTATAGGTTTAGGTTGCATTCACACCAACCCTGTTTAGTTCATTTTAATCAAACTCCAGTTTGTTTGCCTAGAAAGTCCAGTTCATTTGGAGAGGTGTGAATGCGCAATCAAAGTCTGACACGGAACAAAAATGTAAATTCTGGTCCGAATAACAAAAGCCTAGGTCTGAGTTTGGTTGAAGTGAACTCTGGTGCAGTTTGACTGCATGTGGATGCCAAGCAGACCGGAGGCCGCTGCAAAAGCAGGAAGTTTACTACATTCTGGGTAACTACAAACAAAACAAATGCATGACTCTAGAAATGGCTCGTAGTCCATCCATCCATCCATCCATCCATCCATCGTCTTCCGCTTATCCGGGGTCGGGTCGCGGGGGTAGCAGCTTCAGAAGGGAGGCCCAGACTTCCCTCTCCCCAGCCACTTCTTCCAGCTCCTCCGGCTGACTGAGCTTCTCAACCTATCTCTAAGGGAGAGCCCAGCCACCCTACGGAGAAAACCCATTTCGGCCGCTTGTATCCGCGATCTCGTTCTTT
>CAEFZY010042160.1:0-10761 GCA_903066815.1 Brachyrhaphis roseni
ACAATTGCGCATTCATACCTCATTCTGCTTTCCAAGGGCGCTATTTTACAGATTTTCTTCGGTTTCTTTGAGGTTTTAACGCTGACTCATCGTGGTTAGCAAAAACAGTAAGTGCATAACACAAAACACACAAGAAGAAATCTACCGTTTTTCAAAACAAAAGCACAAATTAACCACTAGGTGTCATTGTTGGACAAATGAACAAGAAAGAGAATGTCACCATTTAGTAGCCATTTACAGTCCTTTCTCAAAGACTAGCAAATTTGAACTTTGTGCAGACCACTCCACACTGCAGCTACAAGGCATTTAAAAAATGCTAAATAAATCACAACCAAAAACAAAACAGAAAGAAAGTTCCACCAGGTGTCTGCTAATTGTTGCTGCCGCTAGTCTGGAGGGGTAAGTAGGAGGTAATCTGTGAGGCAGAAGCTCACTGTGTAGACAATTAATGGATGGATATTTTTTATTTCTAGCTGCTTAATTAGTAATGAGTCATTTCAATCTGCTGTTGTTGCACACATTGTGCCAACAAAATATGCAAACTTTGTTGTGTAATTTCTTACACAATAGAGATATAAAACCACTGCTGGAGATCCTGGATCGTGTATGTGTTTTTATCTTTTTCTGGCTGCTGTGTGCGCTGCTCTTCTTCCTTTGTGCTGTCACTCTCTGTCACTCGCTGCTCCTCCTTGTGTTCCTCGTCTCATTTTTCTGCATTGTTAAAGCACACACATGCTTGCAGAGGCAGGATCTCTCATGGATCCTGCTTTGCTTCACCTGGCCTGCATTCTGGTGACAGGTGACGTTCTGGTGGGAGAGGAAGGCCTACAAGGGAAGAAAGAAGAAGAAGGAATGATTGACAGAGAAATAAATTGGAAAGAATGGGGAAGTGATGAGATGGAGCAATTGAGGACGGAGATATGCAGACATCCAGAGGGAAGAGACATAATAAATATTAATGTGAGGTGCTAATGAAATGGCTGTTGTTTTCCATTCTGTGTGTAGTCTGGGTTTTGTTAAATGTAGCCCAGTGGATCAATTAGAGCCTCTCTGATTTTCACGACAGAGCTATCTGATCGAACTGAGAGCAGAAAAAGGGATTTCCAGTCCAACAAGCTAAGTTTGGTACTTTACACCTCAAATCGTGACGGTTTGGAAGGTCAAACATCTCCAAAGTTGAACTAAAAGTTTCATTCAGATGAAACTAATAGTCTTACCGTGAACAAACTCTTCTTCTTTGGTGTCTCCCGTCATTTCCAGCATTCATTGCTAGACAACAACTATATATTTTATTTTGGATTTAGATAGCTGAAGCAAAAATCAAACTCTGTGGATTTCTAGTCATTTAGATTTTGTATTTTTTCCTTCAGGTTTTAATAACAGAAAAACAAACAAAAAAAGCATGGTTGTTTTGTTTTTGCGATTTTATTTTGAAATGGAAAACCAAATAGCATACCTCTCTGAAGCTACTCCAGTTGGTAGCACTGTTGCTACATTTTACAAGTGTAACAACAAGCCTCAGTTGCAGAGATGATTCGTTTCAGTTATATTAACACTTAACCATTTCTGGAGCATGAATCTTGGAAGGAGCGTTGCGGTCCAAAGGTTCGTCTCCCGGTTCTTTGTATTTTTGAGAACAATAGTTGAATCTGATGAACAATGAGAAGCTGGGAATCATAGATGGTCCAGCAATGAAACTGGTGAGGGGATTAGACTGTTGATCCATCTTCAAAAAAACTGATCTCAATATCTATAAAAATGGCAATAAATCAATTAAAACCTACAGTAAAAGCCACATGAAAAGGCACAACAACTGGAATAATGACCAACAACATTAATTGTATCTGGCATTAGTGTGGAATATACTTTCGATATAAAAAAGCATACAGATGCTGTGACAAAGAACAGATTGAACGTGGAGTTTGTGTCAATCTGAGAGGAAAAAAAAGAAAATTACGAGTCGAACATCCAACAAAGACACGAGGACGTTTCTCCTCTGTGACCTGATTGATCTGTTATTACTTATGAATGAAAACAGCACTTTTCTAATATAACATTACATGACTATACATCTCTGCCTGCCTGTCGTTTTTATGTCATTTAGATTCTCTTCTCTGCCAGTATCTTGGATTCCCTTAACTGTTGTAATCTCACAGTTTCTTTAATGGAAACTGAACAAATCATTTTGCCAACAAAGCTCTAAATGTCACTTTGTCTTATTTTATATTTATATTATATTATATAAATATGTGTTATGTTTCACACTGTTTTGTGTGAGCAGGACGTGTGTCATATGCTCATCATAAACCCTCAGCTTTTAATGTTGGCTTATTAGCCGATATTAAAAGCCGTCAGGATTTAACGTTCAGAAATGCAAACCTTTTTTTTTTTTTTAGATTTTGAGAGAACCCAAGAATTGTACTCAAGTAAAAGTAAAAAGTAGCCGTCCAAGGAGTTACTCAGGCAAGAGTAAAAAAGTATTTTGTAAAAATTCAGGTAACTGGTAG
Source organism: Brachyrhaphis roseni (assembly GCA_903066815.1). Lineage (NCBI taxonomy): Eukaryota > Metazoa > Chordata > Actinopteri > Cyprinodontiformes > Poeciliidae > Brachyrhaphis > Brachyrhaphis roseni. The sequence goes on from CAEFZY010042160.1 coordinate 2,508, forward strand.
ATAATTTAATATTTAGAAATGACATCATCAGATGGACCAAAATATAAAGTTAAGTGGAAATTTTGGTATTATAAAGGACCAAAATGACAATAATTCATATAAATAGCTAAAAATTAAGCAAAAAATAATGTTTACAAATCAGTTTATTTAAATATAAAACTTCTGAGACTTTAACAAAAACTGCAGGTCTGTGTCTGGTGAATCTTGGTTAAAACATGTTTGTTCTTTATTGAGTGGGCAGAAAATCCAGACATTTCACTCAAGTAAGAGTAGAACTACTTCATAATCCTAAAAGTACATCTTTTTTTTAAAAAAAGGTACTCAAGTAAATGTAACTGCAAATGTAGTTACTACCCAACTGTGGAGACAACAAACCTGAAAATGTGACCAATATTACAGCTTTGGTCGCCAATCAATCAGAGTCTTCTGGACTCTCAGGTGTGAAAACATCCTTATGGTCTCTCCTGGTTAACTGACCTTAATGGAGGAGTCGCATTAAAAACGGTTCAATGATCAACCTCGAATTACGTAAATAGATCACCACATGAGGAGACGCATCGGAGTCAGGAGCAAATAAACCATCCAGCAAGATTATATCAGTTTGATTGGGCAGACCAGAAAAGAGCTAAAAACAGATCAAAATGTTCAAAAGCAGGTCAAGTTCAGATTCTCGTGGTATTTTCGGTGGCTTTCCCTCAGGCTCTGACACATTGGGCTGCGTGCTTCATTGGGAAAGTTTTCCAACAGTAAATATTGATTCTGGAGTTTGTTAACCTCTCAATAAAGACTGGGAAGTTTAGTCTATGATGTCTTTACACTGCAAAAACAGAAAATCTTACCATGTAATTCTGGTTTCTAGTGCAAAATGAAATAAGACAAAACTAACTTACAAGTAACTTTTCAGCAAGATATAGAAGCTTGCTTTAAATCAATAATTCCTTCATACTGATGAAAAAATACTTGTTACATTAGCAGATTATTTCATTTATGACATGGGGGAAAATGTCTTGTTGAAACAGAAATAATCTGCCAATAGAACAAGTTCTTCTTCATCAATAGTAAGGAATTATTGACTTAAAATAAGCTTCTATGTCTTCCTGAAAAAGTTAGTTTTGTCTTGTTTCAGGTGTGTTGGGAATTAGACCAAAACTAGTTGGTACTATTTGTGTTTTTGCAGTGTAGTTTCGTTTTTTAGCATCATGTAATGCTCCCAAAGTTTATGCTTCATGTAAACCAACATTTATTCGGCGGCTGATCCTTAATAATTTATAGCTGAGGATAATAATGTGCTCTGTGTTTGCTTGGAGAGTCCCGGCTGTTTGTTCTGGGGCTGGCTGTGCGTTTCAGAGGCTGTTGTTGTGACTCTCTAGCCGCAGGTCAGGGCCAGCCGGAGCATTAAGGAGCAGAAGAGATTCTTCAAATGGGAGCATGTGAGCCGTGATTGAGAGAAGTCCGCCGTGTTCAGCAGCCCGTGAATAAACATGTGATACAGCTTTGAATTTTCTTTTGTTTACCCTGCGTCTGTCCGCGTTTTAGTTTCAGAGTTTCACAGAAAAGTCGCTTCAGAAACTATTCTGGCTTTTCATTTAATCCTTCAAAGAAGTGAGTTTTGATGCTTTCAGATTACTCCCCTCCGCTTGATGCACTTTATTAGATTAGTGGCTAAACGGTGTATTTTCAGCCGTCTCTTTCCAATTTGATGCGCTGCTGTTGCGTTATGAGTCAGTTCAGCTCTGTCTGTTTGTGTTATTTATAGGCTTGTACAATATTCATATAGCTCAAAGTTTTTCACATTTTTAGACGTTAAAATCACAAACATCTGTGTGTTTTATTGGGATTTAACGTGACAGTTGAATACCATATAATATGTGTCGCATAAAACATTTTGCTTCTAATGTGACACTCATGTAAATATTTTTAGAAGACACTGAATGCTGATGCAATTTCGTGTTTTTTGCATTTTCCTCCGGTTTTCTTCATTTTCCACGTCATCAAAGCTGCACAGAAATAGTCTAAGATGTATTCCTCCATCAAAACAAATCCTTCGACTCCTCTGTCTTACCATCCTCTGACAGTCAGCAATTCATTATGCGAATTGACTTTGGTTCTTCAGGAAACCTTCCAGCATCCCATTGCTTTCTCTCTCTCTACCTTGCAGAGAGGCATTTGCATGATCGGACTCCCGAGGGATCAAATAGCCATTAAACATCCCCACTGTTTGCGTTTGTGTTCGTTTTCGTCCTCCCGCCTCCATCGTTCGCTTCTGCTCAATCATCCTTTTCTTTCCTCTCCTTCCAGCAGAACAAACAGAGCTGCTGCTTGCTCTGTGCTCCCCCTCTTTCATCTTCCATCTCTGAATAAATGTGTTTGCTTTGCTCGATCTCAGCAGGAGCGGCTAAATGTAGCTTCTGGAAAGTTTAGGTCCTTCTCACCAGACCAAATCAGTGTTCGCATTAGAAAACGAGAAACTGCAAAGTTTTGTCTTCTCTGAAGAAAGGGGAGAAATGCAGAATATGAATGAGCTGCAGTGGGTTGGTGTTGCATAAAAATGCTGTAGAAAAAAAACATTTAAAGGTCCTCACAGATTTAGATGAGATGAAGAAAACAGTCTCTTGTTGTCAGGGTTTTTAAGGTTTATTTTCCTCAAACATACTGATTATTGCCAGTTTTTGTAGCACCACTGTTCAGTTTCTTTTCAATAGCAATAAAATTGTCCAGTTTTGATTTAGACTTTATATGCAAAACTATGCGGAAGTCATGATTTAAATGTTTGTGTTTCGCATCCAAGCAGCAAATCTGTTGAAATTGTCATGACTTTTCACTCATTTTAAGTTCAGCGGAGTGGAAAAGTGTTTGGTTTCTTACAATCTTGTGAAGGTTTGTCACTATTTAAAAAAACAAGAAAATGCAGAGAAACTTCAAGGAGACTTATTAGGCAAAATTCACGTTTTGCACATTTTTGCACTTCCATTTTTGTCTCAATGCCTTTCAAAAAGTAGCCCAAGCGCTTAAAGAAAACACCCAGCCGGTTTTTGGTTTCCGGAAAATAAGCTGTTTCAAATCCCTCCTGAATTTTAAATCAAATTCAGAAGGCACTGTGCCGTTACCTAGCAACCCCAGCTGAGCTTTGCCTGTCACTGAGCAACCCAAACAGAACTCAAGGACGTTTGGTCAGCTGGTTTCACCGCTTTATGCTCTGTACAATGGCTGCTGGAAAAGACAAATGGTTCGTTGTTGACTTACCATCCAGAAACCACCTCCTGCATTCTTGTTGGTTGTGCAGGAGGCTCTACTAATGCTTTTCAAAGATGTATGGTTATTTAAGGGCAGCCATTTTCACATGCGAATGTAAATATTGAGTTGGCCAGCAGCAGCTTATTTGGATTTAAAGTGACAAGAGACTCTAAAACAGCTCATACTGAAAGGAGCTCAAAATCTACTCATCTAACAAACTAACATCTCATTATTTAAGAATAATTTTGTGCAAAAAGATGGAATTGACATGTTTTGTGTAGCCAATATACCTATCCTAACCTGTCCAAGGAAGCATAACCTTTACGTTTCACAAAGCAATTAAAGAAATATGTAAAATATGAAATCACAAAACTTCATAAGAAACAAATTTCTCTTTCTGCTTTGTGTAAATTTGTCCTCCTAGGTTTCTGCGTTAATCTGAATTTCCCTCTTTCCTCTCCTCCATCCAGGCGGACGGCAAGATGGTGGACGGCAGCCTTCTGGGAGATGCGAACGGCGTGGATCCAGCGCCGGGCCGGGTGAAGAACTCTGGGAAATGGCAGAAGCCGAGGTTCTCCAGGAAAGCTCTGATGAAGTGCTGCCTGGTGAAATGGATCATCGCCAGCACGCAGCCGCAGGACAAAGGTGAGAAAACGTAACGGGAAAGAGAGCGAGTGAGACTGAAACGAATGAATCCACAGCAGCTGGTGGCATGGAACGTGTTCGGATTGACTGTCGACCCGATCGGATGGATGGAGACCCTGTGGGCTCCACTGACTTATTGAGTGTGGCAGAAAACCTCAGGGTCAAGTATCTGGAGATCATTGAGCTGCACACACTCATCTATCAGATGTGCAGGGAGAGCATTAGCATTCTCTACACATCTTCCTCTTTTTGTTTCAGGCTGGTTGACACAAACAGACACAATTTCCATCCCTGAAGCTAAACAAATCAGAAGATTATTCTGAGTTAGACACTTTTTTTGACGTTACTGTGATAAAATTATTAGATGTAACCAAACATTTCCTTAAGACACAGGCCTGTGATGCTTTTTTATTTAAGTTTTCTGAGCTATACAGTAAATATTGCCCCATTAGAAAGTGTTGGTTTAAAGAAAAATACAATGAAAAGTCTGGGATGACGAAGAGAATGTAAAAAGAAAAACCTTTCATACAAGAAATTCAGAAAAAAAATAAGAATTAATGAAAGTGAGAACAAATATAAACCAATATAAAAATACTTCTGTAATCAGAAGACTGAATGTCGAGTATAATAATAATCTTTTAGAGAACAGTAAAAATGGCATTCAAAGGACTAAACAAACAGATCAATAAAATTAATTTTTCTGCCATTGGAAATAAATTAAGGAATGATGAAAGCATGGATTTATGAGTTTTCAAAAATATATATAAAAGAAAATATTTGATGGTTACAAAGGCAAATAACTTAAATTTTTTTGTTTGTTTGTTTGTTTTGAGTGGTTTTCTTTCCTTTTATGTTTCTGTTTAGTAATTTTATATAAGAAGTGAAATACTTTGGGTTTTTTATATATTGTGATTTATGACTGGGTAGTTTGGTGTAATTATAAGCCTTGTGATTCTGCCTGGATCTTTTTACATCAAGTTGTTTAAATTAATGAAGTGTTTTGTAGTATGGCTACCTAAGATGTATATTAGGGACATGGCATATAGAAAATACATATAAAAAGAGAAGTACATTTCTGCCAAAAAAACTCTAAAACTTTGAGCTTAATCTCAGAAATTTTCTAGAAAAAACAAGGACATTTCTGAGTTTCAAAAGCTGAAAAATCATCTCATTCTCCACATTAAAAAAAATTCTGAATGTTTTTCTAGTCATTTTTGACTTTTCAAACTCAGAAATGTCTATTTTTTTGTAGATCTTTTTAGACTAAGCTCAAAATGTCCATTTTTTTCACCCAAAATTTTTTACTTTTGGAACTTGGAAAAATCAGAGTTTTTTTCTTGAAAGTTTCTAAGATTATTCTCCATATTTCTGAGTTTATTGGTGGAAATTTATGGCCCTAATACTCGGTCGTAGATAATAAATTATCTGCTGAATTAATAAAAAAATAAATAAAATCAACCACTCAATCAGAATAAGCTTAACTTTAAAGTACAAATCAGGAAAAGCAAAAACAAATTAAGGGTTGAGATAGATGCAACCCTGAAAAGGACAAACTCTTCACTGATGTTTTTGTAGGCAGGATGTAAATTTTAATCAGGAATCCTTGTTGCTTTGACAAATCAAACTCTTTGTGCTTCTACATGATTTATTAGATACATATTTTAGTCTGATTTAACATTTTTACAGTTGCAACTTTAATTAATCTTTCTTTTTAATTATCTTTTCGGTCTTCTTTCAATATTTTCCTTGATTTGAGCTGAAATTTGTTGTATTTTCTGTAACTTGGCGTTTTTCTCCTTTTCTTGGATTTTTACAAAATATTTTTTCCTATTTCTACAGTTTCTAGTGCCATTTCTTTCTATGTTTTCCTCACAATTTTCTTGTTACGAAGGACATTTGTGTTCTGCTCCATTCTGCTCCTCTTTGTTTCCAGATTGAGAAAAATCTGTTCAGTGTTGTAGGATAACAGCAGGACCTTAGAGGGAGAGGTGAACTCTGTTTCCTCAGGTCAGCAGTGCAGAGGAAATGGAGACTGAGCATTGGCAGTCGTCAAACCCTCGACTCGATAATGGCGAGCAGCTAAAAATAGCTTCTCTGAGACGAAGCTGCGCATCAGAAGAAAGGCGGAGGTGATGCTTGGTGGTTTTGGTGTGAAGAGGTCAAACCAATGAGGAAGAAAACTCTGATAAAATGCAGGATGTGAAGTTTATGCAGCTCAAGATTTGAAGTAGAAGAAAAGTAACAAAAATTGGATCATATGCAGATGATATTTGGACCTTTTTTTGCAGTTAGTATTGGTGGATTCTTTACATTTGTTCTCAAGGAGATAGCTACAGATAGTTAAACTTGTTGGCAGCGTTCAGAAACGGATGGGATCTAATAAACTAGATGTCATTTTTTTCTTACTAATAAAAAGCTTAATTTTCTCATTAACTGTTTGACTATTCATGCATTTGAGCAGCAGAAGTCCCTACAGAAGCTCAAGCTTTGCATAAAGTAACACTGATACAGCTATGGAAAAAATGAAGAGCCCACTGCACTGAACCCGACTGAAAACCTCCTGGTTATTCCACCAAATATTCATTTCTGAACTCTTCCAGAGTTAAAACATTAGTATTGTTGTTTCTAAATGAATTTGATCTTGTTTTCTTTGCATTATTTGAGGTCAGAAAGCACTCAAATAATGAGAAAATAGCATTTTTTTTATTCTCATTTTCTGCAAATAAATACTACATTTTTGCTGAGATATGTTATCGGTAGTCCATAGAATAAAAGAACAATGTTCATTTTACTCAAACATATACCTATAAAAAGTAAAATCAGAGAAACTGATTATTTTAAGTGGTCTTTTATTTTTTTTCCCAGAGCTGTACTTGTAGTGTTTTTAACTAGAGCTGCTAATTTTAGAGGCTATGCTAACTGCAGGAGGCCTGAAGGCAAACCTCTCACAGGTCAGCGAATCAAAAGGAGACATTCGGTGTTTTCCTTCTCCACGCTCCCTCTGGTTTGTCCTGATGTTTCTTCATGTGGAAGAAGCTTTTAGCAGCATATTCAGACTGTGTGCTGTCAAATGGGTGATGACTAAACCTGTGAACTTTGTTCTCAAACACCTTCCTACATCTATGCAGCAGCTCAATCTTTAATGAGAATCTTAAAGAGAAGCTAAGACAACCAAATCCAGAAACGCTGCCCACAATGTGTGATAAAGACAAGTGAAGGTGATTAAGGATTTATTTAATCGTAGGCATCCTGCACACAGAAACAGAATCTCCATCCTCAAGGCGTCTTGATTTTAATCTTGACTGTTGTTGCTCTTCTGCACATCAGCACAGATCTGGCACATTTTTGTATTCCTTTTTCAGACTTTATCGCTAAACCGGAGTGACCTTAGCTGGACGGCCAAAGATGGCAAATCCTTTTAAGACACATATGTCAAACTCAAGGCCCAGGGGCCAAATCTGGCCTGTGGAGGCTTCTTATGTGGCCCTCTAGACTCCAGAGGGACACATTAGAATATTATTTTAACAGTTCCTATCTGCATACTGCCAAATTACTTCAGTCAGTCCCTTGAGTTTTTCATGATTCTGTAATTGTGGAAATTCATGCAAAATCAACAGATCCCCAGACGGTTTTGCGAAGATGCATAATTGTGAGTTTCTTGCAAATTTTCTGCAAAAATGGTCAAAATCATCAGGTTTAAGTGATGCTGACTCCGTCCTGAAGGTGGAAGTTTTAAGCTTTTAGTCCACTTCTGCCTCAACCTTGATGTCAAGTTAAAGTTCGTGATCGATACGATGAGTAAAAAAGTTACATTTACTGTCAAACATAAGCGTTTAGATTATTTCTAAAGTACCACAACAAAATAAGTGATTTTGATTGCAAAAAAATCACAAAACCAAAGCAAAATCCCATAGCAACAGATTTTTGTGAAACAATGTTCAATATTATTATTTTAATGGTTTCCTAATGGGTTTTATCAATACAGTATCCTACACATATGGAGAATTATATTTCTTATCCAAAACTATTCAAGTAATTAAAGTTTCATAGTTTTTGTTGTTTGGATCTGAAAAACTTTACATTTGAGAACCACTTAGATAATATTTCACTAGTAACATTTACTGTGTTGTATTTGTGCTTTTGAGAGTTTAAGTACTTCCTTCATGGCTGCGACACAGAAGAGCCTGCCATCCGTTCTGAATAAAAACCCTCTGATCGGCCACGGATGAAAATTACCCAAACTGAAACCCTGGCAGGGGGATCATACAGTATGTGCAGGAAGTGCCAAACATTTATTAATGCATTCATTTAAATGCATAAAGTATAAACCTATCTTCTATAAACCTATATTTTAGGATTAAGTATGCTCTGCCAG